>JARFJB010001921.1:1947500-2145000 GCA_036346205.1 Vesta saturnalis
GTCTGTGTGCCTGAGTGTCTGTGTGTCTGTGTGTTTGTGTGTCTGTGTGCCTGTGTGCCTGAGTGTTTGTGTGCCTGAGTGTCTGTGTGTCTGTGTGTTTGTGTGCCTGTGTGTCTGTGTGTCTGTGTGTCTGTGTGTCTGTGTGTCTGTGTGTCTGTGAGTCTGTGTCTGTGTGTCTGTGTGCCCGTGTGTCCGCGTGTCCGCATGTCCGCGTGTGTGCGTGTGCCCTCACGTCCGCGCGCGCGGGTTTGTGTGTGCGTGCGTGTTTGTTCATGCGTGTTTGTGCGTGTGTGGGTGCACGCGTGCGAGTGTTCGTGCATGTGCGTGTGCGCGTTGAGTGTGCGTGCGTGCATGTTAGTATCCACGATAACTCCAGAACGAAAACACTTCAAATGTTGTATTTAAGGCTATTTTCATTTCTCCTGGAGATTTATTGGAGCAGTTTTTGATTTTTGTCAATTATTCGTGAAACAGATGTATATTTCAAAGATATAAAAATACGAAGATACCGACTAATTAATGATGTTCTATGCAATTTTTTGATACGTCGCGTAATTTACCAGCGAAAAAGTTCCTAAAATAGAAAGTAAGTGTTAGCTCCAATTTTTTCAATAACTGAGTAACGATTATATATAAGAAAATGTGTAGACATATTTTTTTAAGAAAATTTTATTTTACACAACTATTTTTATAAAGTTTTTTAATATAAGGCAAACGGACCTAAAAATTAATTAAAGAGGATTGAAAATGCTTAAATTGTATTATCGGTATTTTATAGAAACGGGTGGCTTTGGAGTTTTTTTAAGTTAGCGTTTAGATGTCTGTTAACGTCTATCTGACATGAAGTTTTAAACGTCCGTCTGGCATAGATTATTGCTTTTGTTTTTACAATGTTGCCTATTTTGTTATGAACGTATTAAAAAAGGGAATGCATAACTATTCTAAAAAAATTATTATTAAAATTATTTAATTTCTTTTAATTTGCACTTTGTGGGTTGGAAGGTCGTATGTTGTTCCACATCAGATATGTAATATTCAGATATACAATTTCTTGCTTCATTATTTTTATATACTGCAATCTTTTATGTTTTTATTTAGTGTAAGTACTTGCAAGCAATGTAATTAAAAGGTAAAGCTACGTTATCGCAGATATGAAGCATTACAGCTTAATATAAAATAAAGAACCAGGTTTCCTGTATTATAAATAAAATTCCAGCGTATTTTTATTGTTATTTTACATTCGAAATAATTTCAACTTGATTCGTCTCCTGTGCCTAAAATGCAACACAGTTCATTTATTTATAACTATAGAAATAGCACATTCGACTTATGTGCCCAGCCACAAAATGACCTATAAAGAGTGCAAAAGACTTCATCCGATTATAACAATTTTATATTATTATTAGTTTTCTCGAAAATTATAACAGTATGAATTACTCGTTAGCGTGGTTAATTCACATAATAATACGTTTCAATTGGTAGCAGTACTATATGTGTGCATTAATAATAGTAGTTATAGATAAACGATGTATAATTACATTTTCATGGGATGATATGTGTTATGCAATTAATATACCTTTTTAATTTAAAAACCCGTCTCAAAATCATCGGTTCCTTTGATTAGTAATAAATATTTGAATATTTAGTGTAGGTATTCATACCTACTATTACAGGGTCGTTTAAAAAATTTGCTTTCTCACTGTTATTGAATATATGAATCAATAAATAAGAACGTATTGCTTAAGATGTAAAGTATGATTAGAAAATAATATAAGTTGTAATGTATTGAAATTTGCGATATATATATATATATATATATATATATATATATATATATATATATATATATATATATATATATAAATATATTTAATACTAAAAAGAAATAATCATCATCGTTGTATTCTAAAATCACAATCTTTATCTTTAGGCTTGTAATGCGTGACAAGATTTTTTTTAATCAATTACTAAGTCCTGGTAATATTATTACAAAATATGTGTGTTTTCAATAATTTTACAGAAAAATAAAATTCATTTATATTTCAAATAAATAATGTGATTATTTTTGATTGATCTAACTTTATATGAAGAGTAGTTGAACCCACATATCTATAAAAATTAAACAATAATAAAATTTTATTAATTATCAAGGTTTTCTTTAATTGTGTGAAGGTTAAAGCACTAAAACAAATTACAATATTCAGCCATGTCAATTAATAATACTTAACAAAGTTTGGAAAGTTCATAAAACAAAGCAGAAAAGAAACTTACGAAGTAAAATAAATAACGATGTTTTTACGACATTCGTCTTCTTTTATGTTCAGAGATTTAATTTTCGAGTGAAGTTAAATGAAAGGTATCGAATTAATACAAAATAAAGTGTTAACTTTGATGTTTAAAACGTAATTTTATAATTACTTTATCTGAGACAGTAGTTAACAGAAAGAAAACATCAATTAAACCATAACGCGTGCTAACTGTATATGTATGTGATGTATAAATATGTTTTGACGCAATTTATGTATGTAAAGGTACTCCCACGTGTCTTTGGTACTTTGAAGTAGGTAACGAATCCTAGACATTCTCAAATAATGGATATTTATAGGATTAATTAAAAAAGAAAAATACTCAAGTGTTTTTTTTATTTTACTGGCCTATTGCTATGTTTTGTAATGTTTGACTAATAAGAAAAGGTTATCTGTGGTTGATACTTTAATTACCATAATTTATAATATAGGATCATATTTATTTAATTAGAGATTAAACCAGTTTATTAGTACACTGTTGTACAAAATATCGGAATATATAAATGCCAAATTAGTTTAAAGTTGGTTAAAAATCACTTCAAGAGTACAACGAGGAAAAAATATGCAATGTCTGCAAAGTATATTTGAACAAATATAAACACGTGATTGTTTGTGTGTTGTTTTTGGTGTTTTGTTTATAAAATGCATAAAAGTACAGTGTACAAATGGCCTACTAGTACCAAGCTACTATCAAGCTCAATCTTCCTAAGACTCTTGACACAAACATTGAAACATGTACCTAGTAATTTATTACGTTAAATGAATACATTTATTGTCCAGGTTATTATAAGTTACTGGGGTTACTTAATTAGCATCGCTCTTTTTCAGAAGAAAAATTATAAAACAGCAATGGCTTAAATTTGGTGGTGAAGTAGTCCGGCGAAAAAGATTTAAACGGAAAAATTCTGAAACATGAGCATTAAATATCAGAAACGAAATAACAATTTAGGAAAAAACGATAAAAGAACTATAGAGACTAAGATGACTGCAAAATTTTTATGTAAAAAAATTTCGGAAATAGGGAATATATACAGACAACGGGACTACACTATTTCTTATGATACTTGTAATGAACCTGACAGAAATAGAAAAGAAAATTCACGTAGAAAATTTTCCCAGAAGTATTATTTTGACGTGGATGGTGTCCAAACGTTTTTTTTTTTTGCAGATTCTAGATATATCTAAAAAAAATTTAACAATATCTCTTGAAAAATCAGGGAGAAGTAGAGTAGGTGTTGCATCACCACACAGAAGCAGAAATAAGATATCTGAGGAAAATCTCAAATTTGCAACCGAATACACAGATTCCTTCCCTAGAGTACCGACACACTGGTATAGACAAGATACAAAAAAAGGGTATCTTGAAACCATAAACAGACAAAAGGTGTATAATTTGTTCAAAGAGCATTGCGCTGAAAATAATAATGAAATTGTAAACTTTCACCATTATAACCAAAGTCCGGATCTATATGCATTTATATATATTTTTGCTAAACGTTTTCAAGTTAGTTTAAGGTTTTCTTTGCGTTTCAGGTTATTCTAAACAAGGTAACATTAGTTTTATACTGCATATAAATGCATATTTTGAAATAAATGCATATTTCTTTGCATATATAGTCATTTTTACGTTTTTTATAAGATCTTTATAAAAATCGTAAAAATGACTAAATAATTTTATTTATATAAAAATCATAAAAATGAATTATCATATCACAATTTTTATCAAAAAAATTGAAATGTTTTATTTGAAAGGCAAACAAAAAAAACACTTGTTCATATCTACCATCAGTTCTAATTGCTACAGTCCGGACTTGGCTCTAAAACTGAAGAGGCAGAGGATAAATTCCATAAAAACTAGACTCCTTGATATCATGCGTGCGTATGTTATTTTTAAACATAAGATAACGTAAAACGACAATTATTTTTTACATTTGCAAATTGCGTTTGATTTTATGTATATATTTTTTATAAAAAATTTGGGTTTAAAATTTCGAAGTTTTAAAAATCCTTAACGCATTAAGTTTTATTTATAAAATACGGTGAACTATTTACGCCACTGAATAATACCTTCAACGAACATAGAATGTTCACAACACACATTTTGTCGGATAACACACGCGATTCGTTGCGTTCAATCGCTGAACTAGTATTGACTTTGAAATAAAATTATTTTAATGATATATGAATATACTTATTAAAAATTTAGACAATAAAAAGAAGCACAAGAAGCATTTAATAATGAAAAATACAATATGAATTAGCTTACATTGACAATTTCAGTACTGATTCAAACAATTAAAGCACTAGAATCGGCAGGTGAATCACTAGTGTAAAATTTGGATAAAATAGTTATTCGTAAATCTTTAGCAAATGCACAGATATTGCTAAAAAGCTTGAAGGATAAACTTGAAGCTGTTCTAACAAAAAATCCTTTTAAGTCAAGTATCCGAGGTTTTGAATGGCTTCAGTTCAATACACTCCAGCATAGAAGTAGAAAAGTTGCGCGACTATAAATATGCACCTGTAACAATGTGTAGAAAGATCGTTTTTGCGATATAAAAATATCATATCAGACAGAAGACAAAATTTTACGCCCGAAAACTTGCAAAAGTATCTTATTTGTCATTTTAACTGTAAGTAAACTGCATATCTGTGTTCCAAAACACTATTAAATAAAAGAATGATTTGTCTTGATTTTAATTTTTTAATGCATATGCGCCTATTTAAGTGCATATTTAACTGCATATTTCGCATTTTTAGATGCATATCTTGCATGCATATTTTGACTTTTTAAATGCATATAAATCCGGCTTTTAATTATAACACATATTTAAAATACTTTTTTTAATGCTGTATTTTTGTAATTATGTTTATATAAATCTAAACGTTTCGCTAACATCATCCTCAGTAGTAATAAAATCTTTTAAAAATGTTTAAGATTTTATGAAATATGAAAATTGAAAACGCAAACATAAACTCGCTATTAATGTAACAGCCTCATAAACTAAAGCCAACTATGGAATACAATTTTAGTAAAGAATAACTAAATCCTTAATAGGTTAAATAAACTGCCTTGAAGATGGCAAAGTAGAACACCCTCTGACGGTGGAAGACTAACAGTGAAAAATGACATAAACAAAGAACAAATTAAAAAAAAAATCAATAAAATTATGATGTAAGTATAAAGTTGTGAAAAACTTTAATTTGAAATTGATAAAAACATTTACAAATATAAACTTGACATCAATTAAAAATATAGTCAAGTCTAACAAAGAAATAACTGTTATTTTACAGTGAAAACTACATATGTTAAATTATATTGCTGTGGTAATTTCACATATAATTGGTCAAACATTTATTTTACAAAATTGAATCGTACCATTGTGCCTTTTCTTAATTATAAGATACGAAAACCTATTTAAATGTGAAGCTATTGAGATATATCAACATCTTCATAACTTCAATACGCAAGAAGATAATCTCCGTTTAAATAGGTTTTGGCATCTTATGTTTAAAAAAATGCACACTGTTAATTTTAGCTTTCGGTATGTCTAAGTTTTTTGCTGTTACCAATTATGTATGTGTCAAATTATCACAGCACTGTAATTTAACATATGTAGTTGAAATTAAAATTAAAATAAAAAATTATGTTAAACGTACTACATTGTCTTTTCACTGTAAAATACACTTGCATTTATTAACAAAGCTAATTTTTTGTTAGGCTTGACTGGATTTTTAATTGATGTCAAGTTTCTTTTGTGAATGCTTTTATCAATTTCAAATTAAAGTTTTTCACAACTTGGCACTTACATTATAATTTGATTAAATTTTGTTAAATGTGTTTTTTGCCTATGACATTTTTCATTGTAGCCTTCGATCGTTTTTGTCATCTTGAAGGCAGTTTAATAAGATTTGGTTTATTAAGTATTTAGTTATTCTTTATTAAAATTGTATTCCATAGTTTTCAATTTTCATATTTCATAAAATTGTTTCAGCATCTTAAACATTTCGAAAAGATTTTATTACTACTGAAGACGATAACTGTAAGTGTTATCGAAACGTTTAGATTTGTATACACATAAGCACAAAAATACACCAAAAATAAAAAAAAGCTAAACATTTGAAATAATAATAAACCAATTTGCACTCTATAAGGAACTCTTAATAAAAAAAATATAGCCTTCCATATTAAAAACCAATGTAGTGCCCATGTATATATATATATATATATATATATATATATATATATATATATATATATATATATATATATATATATATATATATATATATATATATATATATATATATATATATATATATATATATATATATATATTATATGAATTGTACATGCGTAGAAAAATAGCAGCAAGCCATGAGAAGTTTAAGGATGCGTCAAAAAAAAACAAAAGAAAATAATGATCATGTCTCGGCAAACTTTGATTTTATTTATAAACGAAAACTCGCAACGTTTAATCTTACTGTTTATGATGTGGCGCGCACACGGGGTTACTTCTATATTTGGCCTGAGTTTGAAGGTAAAAGATGAGCAAAAGAAATTGCTACCTTCTTAAACATGTTTCCTGAAGAGTTACCTACAAACACTGCATGGTATTTTACATTCTGATGTTGTTCAGGACAAAACAGGAATCCTATCATGATATACAGGGTTTTCCACGGTAGGCGTTCGTTAGAAGTTTATGTGGTTAGAAACAATTTAGAAATCTGAATTTTTGGAATTAAGGGTTATTTAAGATTCTCTTTCATTCTAAAATACTTTCAAGTCGTGTTACTTCCGGTTATACCGGAAGTCGCCACTAACTTCCTTATTTTAAATGGAACACCCTGTATATTATTTTATTTTTGGATTCTTGACAAAATTTTAGGATGTCTTATAAGGGTTTCCTATACCTTTTTCAACTGTTTCTTAGATATCTTGATTTTTCAAAATTTTGAAAGATGTAACCTATTTTCAACACTGCTTGTCTTACTTATTTTGACTGATGGAAAGTGCTTCTGAGTAGACAGAAGCATAAGAACTATACTTTGAAATACTCATTGACAATTGATTTATTGTACATGGTGTTCAAAATTTGATGAACTATTAAACAATTTTCAAAGTTGAAAACTTTGTTAATTCAAATGTGACACCCTGTATATTATTGGATGAATAGATGCAGCATTTAGTTATGCATCGTTTGGCTATAACATTACCTATACCTATTATCGACAATTTTCTTGTTAATTAATATTTTCTACTTTAATGTGATTTTTGACAGAAACTGAAATGTTTTCAAAATAAAATGAACTAATTCAAACTACACAAATTCTATTTTATTAAAACAATGAAATAAAACAAGAAGATAACAAAATTGAGAGCATAATAAGAAATGAAAAACATAAAACAATTATTTGAACATAACTAGAAGAAAAGTGATAAAAAAGATAAAATGAATCATTACAAATGTTCCACATGACCGCCAATTTGATTTAAGCATTTTATAACTCGATAACTCCGTATTTTTTATAAAAGCCGATAACGTTCCAAAACTGCAATCTAGTGAGCCTTGATTTTGACACGCATTAAAACATTGTTGTTGATTTAATGTCAAATCAGTACAATTTAAGTGATTTTGTATTTTTTTTAAGTACTGTTTATAATGGAATGTATTCAAGAATATTCTAACAATGATTTATTAAATTTGTTTTACACGCATGGTGAATGTGGACGAATTGTTAGGCGAACATGCAGGTTGTTTAACGAACGGTATCCACAACTACCATTAATGACACCTGGAAAATTTGCAAGAATTGAAGCTGGATTTATTGCAACTGGAAGTATAAGGGCAACTCGAACGCATTTAAAGCCAGTAATAGATAATGAAGTTAACGAGGTGAACGTGTTAGCTTATTTTCACGCTTATCCACGAACTTCAATTACAGCAGCTGCACTGGATTTGGATATTTCACAAACATCAATCCACAGAATATTAAAGAAGTATAAAATGCATCCTTTTTCGGTAATAACTGTGCAAGGATTACATCTTGGTGATCAGGCACGACTTTTGTGAATTTATTCTTGTACAAATGACCGAATATCCGAGATTTCTTCACAACATTATTTGGACCGATGAATCAAAATTCAGTAGAGAAGGAATTTTCAATCGTCGAAATAATCACTACTGGGCACAAGATAATCCTCATGTAACAAGAGAACGTAATCACCAGTTCCAATTTAGTTTTAACCAGCACATTCCACTATACCTGTACACCAACAGTTGACATTGATGTTTGAAGATCGGTGTATTGGCCCACAAGGACCTTGGAACTGGCCACCGAGATCACCCGATTTGACGCCCCTTTACTTTTACCTCTGGGGTCGTATAAAAGAATTAGTGTACTCTAGGCCAGTTCAAACTAGAGAGGAATTGCTAAATCGTGTTCACAATGCATTTAATAGTATGTGTCCACACAAAATTCGGCGATCTATTTCGCAAGGAGTATATGATAGAGTTATAAAATGCTTAAATCAAATTGGCGGTCATGTGGAACATTTGTAATGATTCATTTTATCTTTTTTATCACTTTTCTTCTAGTTATGTTCAAATAATTGTTTTGTTTTTCATTTGTTATTATGCTCTCAATTTTGTTATCTTCTTGTTTTATTTCATTGTTTTAATAAAATAGAATTTGTGTAGTTTGAATTAAGTTCATTTTATTTTGAAAACATTTCAGTTTCTGTCAAAAATCACATTAAAGTAGAAAATATTAATTAACAAGAAAATTGTCGATAATAGGTATAGGTAATTATAGCCAAACGATGCATAACTAAATGCTGCATCTATTCATCCAATAATATACAGGGTACATTTGAATTAACAAAGTTTTTCAACTTTGAAAATTGTTTAATAGTTCATCAAATTTTGAACACCATGTATAATAAATCAATTGTCAATGAGTATTTCAAAAGTATAGTTCTTATGCTTCTGTCTACTCCAGAAGCACTTTCCATCAGTCAAAAATAGTAAGACAAGCAGTGTTGAAAATAGGTTACATCTTTCAAAATTTTGAAAAATCAAGATATCTAAGAAACAGTTGAAAAAGGTATAGAAACCCTTATAAGACTTATCCTAAAATTTTGTCAAGAATCCAAAAATAAAATAATATACAGGTGTTCCATTTAAAATAAGGAAGATGGCGACTTGGTATAACCGGAAGTAACATGACCTTGAAAATATTTTAGAATGAAAGAGAATCTTAAATAACATTTAAGTCCAAAAATTCAGATTTCTAAATTGTTTCTAACCACAAAACTCTAACGAACGCCTACCGTGAAAACCCTGCATATTAAAGCATTTCAAACCTTGAAAAATATTAAAATTATTGATATAAACTTTCCTGAGCCTGGATACACGCATATTCGGCGCGATTCAATGCACGCGACCATTGTGCATGAAAACGGAACATCAAAATTTATTGGCCGAGTGATTCGAGTAGAAAAATCCAATCCTAACACGATGTTGTATCAAAATGAATATTTTGAGAGACTTTTCAAATGTTATTACTACTTCTAAAGGATGGAAACCTAAAGATATGATACAACATTGCTACATACTGAAAAGTTTCCTATAAATAAATTAAAGTATAACAATTTTGTTGTCTATGTGCAAACGCAAAGATGCTATCATTCCTCCAGAATATATATATATATATATATATATATATATATATATATATATATATTCTGTGTTTCTAAGATTCCGAGGATGACGTTTGATGACGAAACGTTTTCACAACCAGTACGGGAACAACTTACAAAGAGGAAAAGGCGCCGAAATTAAATGTAACAGATTCTAGTTTGTATTAATACACTTACTGCATTAATAAAGCATATTTTTTGTATACGAGGGACAAGCCGTTATTATCCAGAATGAAGAAATTAAACAAGCCATGGAAAACAAAAATGCAACCTCAGTAGGAGCAATTTTTTACTTGACATTTGCCGTTTCATTTGCTAATTTATCTTAAATAGCATTTGAAAAACATAGTTTTAAGTTTCGAAAGTGTAGTGAAAAAATAGAATTAATAATTTATTATGACATGACTTTATGAAAGATTTAAGTGCGCATGACTGCGAAGAAAGTTTGGAAGCAACATTTGGCGATTAGGTCCCTTCCTTAGCAACAATTTACAGATGGTACAAGGAATGCGAACGTGGAAGAACTACGCTCACCCGAAAGACGCAGGCTCTCCCATTACCGCTGTGACAGAGAAAAACATTGCTGCTGTGAAGAAGTTTGTGGAAGCAGATAACCGAACCAGTTACGTCGTAATAAAGGCTTAACTGGGGATTGCATCGTCATCTGTGAAAACATTGAAACATTCAGCTGTTTTAGAAATATTCAATAAAAACCAAAAACTGACCCTAATAAATCCCCCCTCTCCGAGACATCTAGACATCATGGCTGATCTTGACGAAACATGGTCAAAAGTTGTAAAATGAGCTAATCAGTCGATTTAGCGATAGTGAAAAAAAAAGTCTATTGCATAGCGTTCTATACCTACATATGTATATGCAGGTTTAAAGTTAAAAACAGATATCTCGCTTATCTTTTAAGATAACTATGGACTGTTTCATATCATTTTAAAGCAAATTTCGCTCCCTTTCAAATAAAGTAAGAATATGTGTATGTTATACCAGCAATACGAGGAATGTTTTCAATTTCCGGAAAAAACCGGAAGTAGTGTTTTCATCAGGATTTTTCATTAGCGCAAATGGACAAAGTTTATTTCCAAAATCCTAAGTTTGTAACCAAAACAGTTAGAAAGTTATATCAATATTAAATAGTTGCATTCATAAGAGTGTCTGGTTGCCTAGAAAATATAAAAAACAAAAAAAAATGTTTGGAGAGAATTTTGAATAAATCAATTTCGAATAATTGCTTAAGTTTGACCCCTTAAATGTAGGCAAATTTATACTATAATTTATTACGTAAATAAATCTCATTAAATAACCTTTATTTAACTACCCATATCTATTGCCAATTCTTTTATATCAAAATAACGCAACTTATTTTTTCCATTTTTTCGACCGCAATACTTTCTCGTTTGAACACTTGTTTGTAAATTAGACGCATTCATAAATTACATTTCTTAAATTATTAATGCATAATAATAATTTTACTAAAGACACTATTAAAAAATTAGACATTTTAATTATTTCAAAAACAACTAGTATTAGATATTTTTTCAAACCCAATCTCCAAATTTCATAAAAGCAGTACAGGATCATTCAACGATACAATGAAGTCTATCGTTGAATGATCCTGTACTGCTTTTATGAGTTTAAAAACGTTGAAAGAACATTGTAAAGATTTGAGTGTGCACTTCAAAAGATTACGATTGGCAAGTATTATAATCGACTGTAACAAATCTAAATTAAATTTTACAAGCTTCCTTAAAATATAACGATAAAAAATGTATGCTTGGGTAACTGTTGTAAGGCAGTTTGTGAGTAGGCTGATTGTTGGACAACTTGAAACCATAACTCTATCTGACAGTTTTGATTAGCTGCAACAAGCTCATGTAATTGAAGTTGTTGTAAATTGATGACTTAAAACTTAAACCCGTTAATCCGAAACTCGTAAATATAATTAACAAACATAGTTACAAGTACTAAACCTGATTTAAAAAAATGCCAAATCAGGTCCCTATTTTATGCAACAAACAAAAACAAGACTAAAAAATGTTTTAAAATCAAGTGTTATTACTTTAGATTGTAATAAAATTGTGAATAATAGTGAAATTTGAAATAACAAACGTTTTAACACTGACTCTACATTAAGATCAAATATAAACAAGAAGGTAAAGCTTAAGTTTTCATGCAAAAATCAATATTTATATTACCTTATTTCTAAAATTAAATCATTTGATAAAAAAAGTGAATTAATTAGCTCAAGAAAATAAACGAAAATTAATAATAACATTGTTAAACACAAAAACACCTCGTAATCAAATTTTAAAGAAGATTCAATAATCGGATTATCACAATAATCAACAAAATTGTAAAATAAAAACTGTAGACATTAAAAAGAACAAAACTGACGTTTTGCGGCTCAAACGTGTCAAAAGAAAAATTTGGTACTACAAAAATAATTTTGTACTTTTTATTGGGAGTACAAAGAACTTCTTAGTTAAGGAGAGAGCAATGGTACCAACTATTTACAGGCTGGGACGATTGCAGGTAAAAAGTATCGATTACAGTAGTCCATTACCTTTGCTGTAATCAGTAATGATTACTTTTAGAAGTAATCAGTATCGGTAATCGATTACAATTTACGTAATTTGTAATCATTTTCAATTTGTAATCATATTAGATAAAAAGCACGATTACTTTGTGTAAATCACGAGGATTTTACCATCGTCTTTAGAGCGACTGTTTTCGTATGCTTCAATGATTGATTTTCGTCAACTCTCTGAGCTAACTTTGAAAGATTTGTTATTATGAAAGCAACGTTCTCTATAATTAAGGTCCGTTTTCATTTCTCTATTTTTTGTTAAATATTAGCTAGTTACTTACTACGAACTAGTGTAATATTACAATTGTTGTTTGTATTTACGAAGAAGGTACGTTTTTAATTTTTTCTTGTTCTTGAGAGTCATGATTTTTGTTTTGTTAGTAATATTGGATGTGGGTTCGTACGAAAAACTAATCGTACGAATCCGTGAGAAATAAATGCCGTACGAATTCTTATTCAATGTAACAGCGAGCGACCGAGAAAACAAATTATTTTGGTCGGATCAGAAAATCATACGAGTTTATACGATATCGTAAGAAATATTTGTAATTGTACATAAATGTACGCATTTGTTTGAGTCTGATTATTTCATACGTATTCGTACGATTAGTTTTTCTTAGGAACTTTCTAACTTGCACCCAATTTAACCGCTGCCAAATAATTTGTTTTTTTTTAAGAATTCGTAAGAATAAGTTTGATAGTATTTTGTAATTTTGAGTTAATACACAGTATTTTTGTACTGTCTTATTTTTATTATAATACGTTTCGTTCCTATCCTATTATAAAAATACATAGAACATAAGTATTGTATTTTGAATTTTCTATTTATGTTGGATACTATACTATACTTGATATCAAACAATATGTTTGTTCCAGTTGAACTCCGAATGTTACGCATGCGTAATATGAAAGAAATAAACTTTTAAACTAGGTAGCTACATTTCTATGAAAAATTGTAAGTACAGGGTGTCCCAACGATAGACTAAAGTAAGTTTATGCTTAACTAGAATTATTTGTGTAAATATTGTATGGACCATGGGGTAGAGGTAAGAAGTGTGCATTTTTTAAAATATTGGAAGTTATACAGTGCCAGAAAAGCAGGACTGAAAAAGTATGATTTTTTAAATAGAACACGTATTTGATTTTAGTTTTAATTCTACGTGTCCATACAAACATATTTTGTCATACAAAAGATTGGCTGAAAGTTTTTAGTTCTTGAGATATTCGCGTTTAAAGATTATTATGGTCATTTCGTGGGCTGATGAATGGGCAATTGTTCCGTTATTTCACAATAAAAAATTGATATTTCGTGTGAAAAATGAGTGATATTATACTAACGTTTAGACCGAGTAGTATTTCTAATTTTCTCAACAGGGTGTTTTTATAACCATTCAAATTTGAAAATCTCAAATTAAAAAATCAGTTTTTTTAATTGCACACCTATATATTTTATTTCATTTTATTCGGGATTAAAAATCTATCATTTTGTCAAATATATCCTATATCTATCTTTGATAGTTTTCGAGTAATTTCGATTTTTCACACTAGCTACTTTATTTTCGATAACATTGCATTGCATGGATCTTGGTAGCCATGGAAAATAATAATTGCGTTACTAAGATACAAAGGTTTTACTTGTCAAAATAAACACATATTAAATTTTCGTTTTCGCATTTAACTTGTTATCAATTCTTGTATCAATTATGGATTATTCGACAAATGAATTAATTGATATGATATACGTGTTGGCGAGGCTGAAAAACCCTTTATTGCACAACGAATCTACAAAATGAAATATCCTGAACGTCGAATACTGTTGGCTTGGAAAATTTGATGGATAGATTTGATTCTAGCGGTAGTGTTAAATACTTCAAACGTAAAGTTGTTAATAAAAGGGCAGCTAATGAAGAAAAAGAACTTGAAATATTATTAAATATTTCATTTTGTAGATTCGTTGTGCCAATAAAGGGTTTTTTTCAGCCTCGCCCAACACGTATATCATATCAATTAATTCATTTGTCGAATAATCCATAATTGATACAAGAATTGATAACAAGTTAAATGCGAAAACGACAAATTTAATATGTGTTTATTTTCACAAGTAGGAAACCTTTGTATCTTAGTAACTCAATTATTATTTTCCATGGCTACCAAGATCCATGCAATGCAATGTAATCGAAAATAAAGTAGCTAGTGTGAAAAAATCGAAATTACTCGAAAACTATCAAAGATAGATATAGGATATATTTGACAAAATGATAGATTTTTAATCCGAATAAAATGAAATAAAAATATATAGTGTGCAATTAAAAAACTGATTTTTTTTAATTTGAGAATTTTCAAATTTGAATGGTTATAACAAACACCCTGTTGAGAAAATTAGAAATACTACTCGGTCTAAACGTTAGCATAATATCACTCATTTTTCACATGAAATATCAATTTTTTATTGTGAAATAACGGAACAATTGCCCATTCATCAACCCCACGAAAATGACCATAATAATCTTTAAACGCGAATATCTCAAGAACTAAAACTTTCAGCCAATATTTTGTATGACAAAATATGTTTGTATGGACACGTAGAATTAAAAACTAAAATCAAATACGGGTGTTCTATTTAAAAATCATACTTTTCACGTCCTGCTTTTCTGGCACACTTGTATAACTTCAATATTTTAAAAAATGCACACTTCTTACGTCTACCCCATGGTCCATACAATATTTACACAAATAATTCTAGTTAAGCATAAACTTACTTTACTCTATCGTTGGGACACCCTGTACTTTTTTCGTATTGCGCATGCGTAACAATCCGGAATTTATATGGAACCAACCACGTAACATCACACCAGACTATATTGAATTATTCACAGTTTCTACTAATCTACCATTCTGCCAACTGCGAAGCTTTCAGTGGATTGGCCTATGATTCCTACCCAACCAAATTACAATTTGGCCTCTTTCACATTACATGCACTACCTGTCAATATTTCTACTCCTACTGTCGTAGATAAATTAGCTGCAAAATTGTATTTTAAAACTATACTATAATATAAATGTATAAATGATCAGATAAGACTATGACCATACAAGTTTATCTTCAAAAAACTCAACAACTGATACGTAGTGCAGTGCGCATAGTGGATGTACCGGGCGGCCAAACAAAAATGCAAAGTGCTGTTTCTTGGAAACTATTCGTCGTAGAGAGTTGCGGTAAAAAATTTTATTACTAAAGTGGCAAAAAAAGACCGTGGAAAATATTTTCAAATTTGCAAGATGGCCGCCAGGGGGCGTAACCGCCATCCTAAATTATTAAAGTGAATTTTTACTGAAATCCACCTAGTAAATTTACCAAATAATTATATGCTTTATAAAGTTCAGCTTTATTCGAGTAATTTTTGTTTGACGTATCTATTAAAAAAAGTGATTCAGTGATTTTTAAATAAACAGCTGTAACTCCTAAACGACTGAACTGATTTTAATAAACTTAGTCTCGTTGGAAAGAGCATTTATTGCTCCATCAAATCCATCTTACTAGTAAATGTCTAATTTTTAGTGATGCCGATAAAGCGTGTTTTTTTGATATATCAGAAAATTGCAAAATTCTCAAAAAAATTAAATGCAACAATATGACTTTTTTTTCATAAAAATGAGATGAAATCATCCCTAAATAGGTTAGTGAACACCGCATCTCGATATCTTATTCCTACCCTAAAATATCGAAGAAAGAAAATTTAGTTATTATAAAATTTGATAAAGTCGATACTACACCGGTATTTTTTCTTATTTATTTGTATTTTTTCAAGATTCAATGAAAAATTTCATCATTTTATAATTTTTAAATAATAAAAGTTTTCCTAATTTCAAAAATTAAAAAAAAACATGTAAGGGGCATAATAATCAATGCATAGAATATGCAGAATATTAGGAGTAGGCCATTGAGAAAAAACAAATACCTAAAATCAAATTTTAAAATATTAAACTTTGACAGATAGTGTAATTTATGTTTGTTGCACAAGTAACTCCTTAAAACTACCTATAATGTCTTTTACAAACGATGAAGCTGTTGATATGATTGCGGTATACTTTGAATGTCTTCAAAATGCGGCATTCTAAGAAATACAGCTCGATCTCAGATCATGTACCGATCAGAATTTTTCGTTTAGTGCAAAATTTGCGTAATACTGAAGCTTTGACCAAAGTCAAGAACTCGGCTAAAGAACGGAAGACAATATTGTTCTTGTCTTAGCATGCATGTCATTGACGTATATGAAGCAATGTCTCGCGTTGACATGTCAGAACTACTATTCAAAACATTTTAAAGGATCATAGGTAAGTTCTATTCACTGAAAATACTACTTTACGTTATTACAAGTTTTGTTATAACGAAAAGTTCAAAGGTAAAATGTATTAATTTATTAATTTTATTAAATCATAAATAAATTACCTAATGTTGAACTACCTGTACTTTGATAGATATAACAGTATAAAATCATACATTAATTTTGTCTTTATGTATGTAAACTGATGTAAATTCTAAATATAAGAATTCAATAAAATTACTTATATTAATGGAATGTGATGCCTGAATATCGAAATTATTATATATTATAAATTAATTATATATTTATCTTGAACTTATTCGTTCATAACAAAACTTGTAATAATTTAATATTAGCAAGTTGCTTTGATATGTGTGAATCCTTGCGATATTGCAGGCTCACATTCCATTAATATAAGTAATTTGATTGTAATCTCATTATATTTAGAATTTACACCAGTTCTACATATAAAGACAAATGCATCGATTGGGCTTGAACCTTGTCGCAGTTGGTTAACGATACTCTAGCAAGTACAGTCGTAGGTTCAAATCTACTATAAACTTTTTATTTATGTATTTAATAAAATTAATAATAATTTTACTACTTGACAGGTTTCACAATGTGTTTGTAATTTCAAATTTATAGAATGCACCCGTATCATATGGTTTTACATCAAGCCTTACATGACGAAGACTTTGACCGACGGATAGATTATTGTCATTGGATGTTGGGCATGATCAGGAAAATAGAGGATTTTTATCCGAAATTCTTTGGATGGATGAGGCCACTTTTAAAAGTGATGGAAACGTTAATTTGAATAATATGCGTTATTGGTCTGACACCAATCCTCACTGGTTGCACGAGGTCCAACATCAAGGTCGTTAGAGTGTTAATATGTGGTGTGGCATCCTGGACGACCTATTATACGCCCCTATTTCTTTGATGAACCACTACATGCTGCCGTATTTCTTGATTTTCTGGTAAATCAATTGCCTATTTTATTAGATGTGCCCTTGCAATTACGGCAAAATATGTTTTTACAAGTAGATGGTTGCCGAGCACATTTTTCAATAAATGTGCGAGAACATTAAAACCAGAGGTGGATTGGACGAGGAAGTCTATTTCCTTGGCCACCCAGATCTCCAGACTTAACCTGTTTGGACTTTTATCTATGGGATCGGTTAAAAGATATTGTTTACGAAACTCCACCAACAACGAGAGACGACACGAATGTACAAATTCGAGAGGCCATTCGTAGCCTGTCAAGAGCAGAAGTTGAAGCTGCTGTAATGTCCACGCATGAGCGGCTCGAACAATGCATGGAGGTCGATGGGAGACAATTTGAGCGATTAAGTAGGTACTTGATGCCTACTTAATGCCTACTTAAGTAGGAATTATTGCACAATCGGTCTTTTTAGGGCCATAAATAAAATTAATAAAAAGAATTCCGCAAATTTGGAATAATACCTTCCAAAAATAAATATTATCATATTATTACATTTAATTTTTGAAATTATGAAAACTATTATTTAAAAATTATAAAATGATGAAATTTTTCATTGAATCTTGAAAAAGACAAATAAATAAGAATAAATACCGGTGTAATATCAACTTTTTCAAATTTTATAATAACTAAATTGTCTTTCTTCGATATTTTAGGGTATGAATAAGATATCGAGATGCGGTTTTCACTAACCTATTTAGAGATGATTTCATCTCATTTTTATGAAAAAAATTCATATTGTTGCATTTAATTTTTTAGAAAATTTTGCAACTTTCTGATATTATATCAAAAAACGCGCTCTAGCGGCATCACCAAAAATTAGACATATTACAGGTAAGATGGATTTGATGGAGCAATAAATACTCTTTCCAACGAGACTAAGTTTATTAAAATCAGTTTAGTCGTTAAGGAGTTACAGCTGTTTATTTAAAAATCACTTAATCACCCTCCCTCACCACTTTATTTTAATAGTTACGTCAAACAAAAATTACTCCTATAAAGCTGAGCTTTAAAAAGCCTATAATTATTTGGTAAGTTTACTAGGTGGATTTCAGTAAAAAATCACTTCAAAAGTTTAGGATGGCGGTTACGCCCCCTGGCGGTCATCTTGCAATTTTAAACATATTTTCCACGGTCTTTTTTGGCCATTTTAATAATCGCAACTCTACGACGAATAGTTTCCGAGAAACAGCACTTTGCATTCTTATCTGGCCAGCCGGTACTTATTACAGAATGAAAAATGACAGGTGGAGATGGGGGTTTGCGCGAGTTAAACACTGCTTGCCGAGTACGAATTTCGTGCGGATCTCTTGGGCGTTATTTTTGAGTGGTCATGACTCGGTCTGTGATCTGTCTGTAATATGTTAAAGAGGCTAAATTGTTATATGAAAAAGTTTATCTCAAAGGTCACGGGTATGACATCTGACTTAGTGCAAGTAATCTCGTGTGACTTAGAATTAGATGAAAACAACATTCTCCAAGTACCCAATAAAGTAATCGTTATTGTAATCGGTATTGCGATTACATAAGTAATCTGTAATCAATTATAATTTTGAAGAGAAACGAGTAATCGGTAATCGATTACTATTTGAGCAAAATAATTGTAATCGGTAATCGATTCATTTTACCTGTAATCGTCCCAGCTCTGACTATTTACGAAATGTTTGTAATTGGATCATAAACACTAATATCTTATTCACCACTATTTCGCTACAATAAATTAGCATGTGAAGTCATTAAAGATATACACGCTACCAACATGCACTGGTGGAAAAAAGTATGAGCTCTGAACTAGACCGTGGGTTTAATGGTAAAAAAAGGAATTCATTTAAAGGTAAAATTATTCAGTTTTAATATCACAAAAGCATCGAAAATAATCGATTATTTTACAAGTAACGCCTGCGAATACGATGAAAATGCACAAATGCATTTGGAAGCAGTTTTTGGCATTTTGTGAAGAGCGAAAGCAAGTATTCTCAAAGACCGGGTTTTCAATATGAAGCGAGGTAATGGCACCGATTATAGGGAGAGAGTTGTGAAGACTATTTGGAATATTTCCGCAAAGCGTCTCCAGAGAAAGTACTTTGAAGATTTTAATCGCAAAAGAGGTACAAGCGCTTTCAGAGAAAAGAAAATCCAGTTCTGCAGCTCTAAAAACTGAAGAGATCAGAAATATTGTGGAAAATATGACGAAAACTCACCAGGCGGCTTACAAAAAAGTTCTACCATCGAGCTCGCGTGGCGTGGCAACGAAGCAACCTTCTGCCTAGTAGAATTTATCAAGAACGAAGTCGATATTGACAGTGAACTTACAGGCCGTACTTTTAATTCCAAATCCGAATTGGAAGAAAACACGAATTTGGGACAAAAAATTGCCGAATTTGACAAAATCTAGAGCTAACTTACAAGAAGTTATCCAAATTACTGGTCATTCTTCAAGTGAGTCTCTCAAGCCACACCTAAATCTATGCAACAAGCATCGTTGAAAAAATGAGAAAAAGAACCCTGCCGTGCACTACCAATATAGCCAGCTCAAGCTCATCGACAGATAACAATATTTCATATATTACTTGCAGTAATTGTACGTTCAATAGTAATGCAAAATAAATGCCAATGACATTTCCAATTGAAAGACGTTCAATACGGGTTACTAAAAGGAAAAACTATAGCATTGTTTAATTTTCTAGATACACTATATCAAAATGTAGACTGTGGAAATAAATGTATGGGTATGTTCTTAAACTTGAGTAAACATTTTGATCTAGTAGATCATGACATACTTCTACAAAAACTTTGGTTGCAATTGTACCTCAGCAATCACGATTCATCCACTTTAACTGGAAAAAATCTAAACATATTTTAATAACCCTAGATTGCCAACATGCGTAAAATTTACATGTCCATTTCGTTAAGTGAGCATTCAGAAAAAGCTTAAATTAGTAGAACCTTCTAATTGTATGTTATGTGAGTAGTAGCGTAAAAAATAGTGTAGAGAGCATAAACTTGGGGAGTGATAGCGAGGCTGAAGGGAATAGACTGTACACAGCCAAAGAAAATAGCTTTTATTATAAACATTGGTAAACCTACACATGTAGGAACAAGTGGTTATTTATGGAACACGTCACCTGTGATACACGAAGAGCGGAAAAGCCCGTGCTAGTCAGACCAGGGCCAAAGGAAATGCTAAAGATATTCTAGAACCAATTGATGCCTTTAAAATATTTTTTACTAAAGAAATTATGCAAGAAGTGCTTCAACATAAAATACGAAAATCAGTGATCTACGAAACAATTACAAAATACAGAATGCATCTGGCTTTATTAGGTCTTCTTATTTTGTCAGCTGCCTTGAAAGACAATCATCTTTCAGCCGAATTCTTGTTTGATAACAACTATTCTGGCAATTTATACAAGGCAACTATGAGCAGAACTCGTTTTAATTTTTTAATAAACTCTCTTAGAATCGATGATGCTTTGACAAGGGAAACCAGAAAGAAGAAACAGTTTTGGCTCCAATTGATAGTATATGGAACATATTGATAAAACAGTGCAAAAGTCTTTTAAACCAGGCGCATGCATTACTACTACTGATGAGCAGTTAATCGGATTTAAAGGCAAATGTCCATTCCGCATATACATACCCAATAAGCCTAATAAATATGGAATTAAAATTGTTATGCTATGTGATGTGGCCACTCAATAGTTTATAAATGCGTGTTCTTATCTTGGGAAATCAACTAAAACCATTGGCTAATTATTTTGTGAAAAATCTTTCCGAACCAATCTGCGGAAGTGGAAGGAATGTTACCATGGATAATTGGTTTTCCAGAATTCTCTGAGAGAGCAGTTATTAGAAGAACCTTATAAATTAACCGTAACAGGGACACTTCGTAAGAATAAACCTCATATTCCACCTGAACTTCTACAGACATATCTTTAGTGTCATATAAACACAAAAAAAAATTGTAGCATTGGTTTCATCGATGCGTTTTACAAACGCTGTAAACATAATCACACAGAAGCTGGAAATTATACACATACAATGTAACAAAAGGTGCGGTCGATACTTTCGACGAAATGACACAAAACAACCCAGCGCTGGCCATTATGTTTCTTCTACAATATGATCAATGTAGCTTTAATCAATTCATATGTCATTTACATCCATAACTGTCTGTGAAGAATATAAAACCACTAAACCGAGAAACATTCCTACGGAATCTCTACAAGCAACTAACAAAGCCATGGCAAGACTTTCGACTTGAGAATACCGTAAACCTACCAATAACGCTAAAAACAATAATAGAAAATGATTTAGGCAATCAAGCTGATCAAAACAAAGGGAGAAGAATCTACTGCAGTTTGTGTCCATCTTCAAGAAAACGAATGATCACCACATATTGTATTAGATGTCCCAGGGCATTGTTTGGTGAACATCAAATAAAGATATGTGAACAATGTATTATGATAATACTTAGGATAAAGGCAGGGAATGACGGCTCTGGAGATAATTGCAGCCTCATTAATTTTTGCGTTGGAAAAGTTAGTACTGACGCTATCTCTCTTTGTACCCCTTCCATACAAACTGCTAACCGTGTGGATTCGAACTGAACAGTCAGACTCTAACCGTTGAGCTGTGATGACGCATTTTGTAGTGTAAATTTCCAGGACCTATAAAAGTACGTATTTCATGCTTTTTCAAAACTCTGATTATTCCAGTAGATAGTAAATTTATTGTAGTTGATTATATGTTCGTTCTCTAGTTTTTGATTTTGTTTTTCAATTTACGATAATTTGCGATGACTACCTGTAGGGCAATGGTGGCCATAGATAGAGAGGAAATCGCGGCCGGCCGCGATTACCCGCAAGGGGGCATTTTAATTTTCTTGTTTTGTTGCAGATGCCAAATAAGTATACACGAAAAACAGTCAAGGCTGCATGGAGTGCTGAGGATTTAAAGGCCGCTTTAAATGCTATCCAGAATAATGGAGGAAGTCTACGGGAAGTGTCGAGGGCATTTAACATCCCTAGAAGTACACTTTAAACTAGAATTAAGAAACAAAATTCTTCAGGTCCAGCGATGGGACGTAGTCCAATTTTAAACGTCGAGAACGAAAAAGCATTGGCCCATCAGGTTATTAAGCTGTCAAAATTATTTTATGACTTATCAGCTCAAGAAATAAAAAGATGTGCATTTAAATTTGCTGGCAAAAATAAATTAAAACATAATTTTTCCGAAAATAAGAAAGAAGCAGGAAAGGCTTGACTGACGAAATTTCTTAAAAGAAACCCAACAGTTGCAATCAGAAAGCCGGATGCAACAAGTATTCATCGGATTTCGGCTTTTAATAAGGAAGAGGTATCATTGTTTTTTTCCAATTTAAACAAACTGCTAGAAAAATTTAAATTTCCACCCACAAAGGTTTTTAATGCAGACGAAACCGACATAACTACGGTACAGGTTCCAGGTAAAATACTTGCAGGAAAAGGACAAAAGAGAGTGGGGTTTATAACAAGTGGAGAAAACAAAGGGAAAACAACTACCGTGATGTTTGTATTAGCACCGCAGGTATTTATGTTGCTGCTATGTTTATCTATGCGCGAAAGAGAATGAACCCACAGCTCAAACGAAATGGACCACCAGGAGCAATGTACACATGTTCTGATAATGGTTGGATCACTGAAAATGTATTCATAGAGTGGCTTCAGCACTTTCAAAATTCAGTCAAATGTTCAAATGAAGACCCTGTGCTGCTTGTAATTGACAACCACAGTACTCATTGCACTTTGAACGCATATACATTTTGCCGGGATAATGGAATTCATATATTGACAATTTCTCCTCATACTTCACATCGCGTACAGCCTTTAGATGTTTCCTTTTATTCGTCGCTAAAAGCTGCGTACAACGTTGAGTGCAGTAATTATCTAAGATCCCATATTGGAGAGAAAATTTCAACAAATGAAATTGCTGAACTATTTAGTAAAGCATTCGGTCGAGTGGCAACTCCTGAAAAGGCTTTCAAGCCACTGGAATATTTCCAGTTGATCTTGAAATTTTACCAAATGATGATTATCTCCCTGCTGAAGCTTTACAGACCGTATACAATCAAATAAATGACACAGATTATTTTTTGACGTTTATAAAAACCAATAAACAGTATCAATTTTTGATCACGTGGGTACGTTGAAGCCAATCACAACATTATTATACTGAGAATTTTCTCTTGTGTTATTTTCGCAAAAATAATAGGGCATATGTCATTTCAGAATTAAACGTTATTCATTCATTCAATTTATTATCGATGTTACTTTAAGTTATAACCATTATTTAGTATAGTATTATATAATTTAATAAATACGATAAAATACTTCCTTTAGATATCAATCAAAATGCATTTATGTCAATCACAAGATTCATTAAACGTCAAAAAATAATCTGTCGAATATCACTCGAGAGTTCAATAAATTTGAAAATAGTTCTCCAAGATATTTCTCAAACTCGTTGTCGATAGGCAATTGGCTATTGCCAGACAACAAGTTATCGGAATATCTGTCGAATTATTTTCAATTTATTTTCACTCTTGTGATATTACGTATGAAAATAAAAATGAAAACTCACAAAACAGAAACCAAGAATTTTGTGATAAAGAAAATTCAGAAGGACAGATTACTTTTGAAACTAAAACAGTCGCTACAATACCTCGTGAAAATGAGATTACAAAAAATGAAATGTAAATAGCAACATTATTGAAACTATTGCAATGGTTCACAGAGAAAATCAAATGACCCCTACTCCTTTGAAAGCTATTGAAAACACTGTTGCTCAAAACAGAGTAAACGACCTACAAGTACCTTTTGGTGAATTGCCGCCTTTACCTGGAACCTCCAAAATATCAGAAGGCACAAAAGAAGTAGCCCCCAAACGAGCCCCAAAAAAGCAACATTCAGAAATTTTTACCTCGACACCTATGAAAACCCTGTTAGAAGAAAAAGAAACAAAAAAACAAGACAGAATTAAGAAAAAAAAAAGACAAGCAATATACAAAAGCAGAAAAGAACATGCTTAGAGAAGGATTATCCGAATTCTCTCAAAGGGAAAAACGGAGCAAGACACGTAAACCGACAGTAGTTGTAGCTGAACCTTCTACGTCATTTTCCTCTGGTGATGATGATTCGGATAAAGATATGAATGAAGATCTATGCATTATTTGTGGTGAGTTCGGCAAAAACAGAGAACTGTGGATACGTTGCACACTGTGCATGGGATGGGCCCATAAATCGTGTACAAGCCATACAAGTGGACTTTTTACATGCGACTTTTGTATGTAAATATTCTGAGGAGGAAATACCGGCCCTGACGCCATTATACCCTACTTGAAGGAAGTAATGGTGCCCATCATGCATATTTTATTTTGTTGAATAACGTTTTTATTTTTATATTTTATTTTAATTTTTTAATAAAATGTTGTTAAGTTGAGCTTTCTCTTCAATTTAATACATGTCCCATTCTTTAAAATTAATTAATAATTATGAAATTAATACAAATCCTTAGGGGGCCGCCATTCCCTGCCTTTACCCTAAGTTGTTCTTTTCATCTTTGTTATTTCACTTATTTTACATTCGTAAATGAATATTTGTTTTAGTTTAAATACAGTTTCCTGTAATATAAATACATGTTTTCCAAATAAAAATTGTTTGTTTTTTAATAAAATTAAAGAAAATAAAAAACGCTACTAATAATATAGGGGAACACGGGGCAGAATGGCATACCGGGACACAACGGCATACCCCCTCTAAAATCGTTTATACCCGTCATAAGAAATAAAAATAAAACTGGCAACACCGATACGATCCTACTCTATCGTGTCATCACAAAAACTGGCGCGTAAATCATTTCAGCCAAGCGATAGTTCCAGACGTGTTGATTTTGTGTCTGTGTTTGTAATATTTTACGAAATTTGATGCTAACGTAAGTACTCAAATAACACTTTACACGTATTATTTTATATTTTTTGTTTTGTATATGATATAACGGAATAATTTGTTGCCCTCTTTGCGTTTTGTTTAAATTATAACAATGTGTAGTTTGAAAAAAATTCTTAAGTTAGGTTTGGGGCGGAATGGACCAGGGCAGAATGGACCAGGGTACCATTCTGCCCCAGGAATAGGCCACTGCGTCCCAGTAATAGTTAGGAAAATCACCGTAATAATTTTATGTTCTGTTAGGTTGGGAAAATATAATAATATAATAAATAATGTTTATTGTTTTTTTCGAAAAGGTATAAATGTCTCATGACAATTATTTCTTTTCAGATGGTTCGCACATATGTAAGAAAAACCGAGCGCCAAACATGGGATATCAATACCATGGAGAATGCTGTTCTTGCTGTTGTTAACAATGAGATGGGTTTAAAAAAAGCATCTCTACAATATTTGGTTCCTCGTTCTACGCTAAAAAGATATGTTCTAAAGAAAAAAATGGAAAAAGAATCTTTTAAAATTGACAAAACCAAAGGAAAATTTCAAAAAGTTTTTACTGTAGATCAGGAGCTGGAACTTGTAAATTACTTAAAAACTATGGAGTCCAGATTATTTGGATTAACTTTAACTGACTTTCGACGACTGGCGTTTCAACTAGCCGAGGAAAATAAGTGTTGTCATAAGTTCAACGTCATCAATCAAATGGCTGGACCGGATTGGATGGAAAAATTTCTATCTAGACACCCAACATTAAGCTTACGAAAACCAGAAGCTACATCCGGTGCTCGAGCCATGGGGTTTAATCGCGTTTCAGTAGCCCTATTTTTTAAACTTCTAACTGAAACTGTAGATAAATACAAGTTAACAGGGGATCGTATCTACAATTGTGATGAGACTGGAATCCAAAATGTCATTCAAAAATTCTTGCTCTAAAAGGAAAACGTCAGGTCGGGGCTCTTGCTTCTGCAGAGAGGGGAGACAGTAACAGCAGAAGTGTGTTTCTCTGCGGCAGGGTCATTCATGCCGCCTATGTTAATATTTCCCAGAAAAAGAAGACAGCCCTCGTTTGAGATAGGATTACCTCCTGGATCGATGGTGGAAGTAAGCGACTCGGGTTGGATCATAACAGTTATTTTTAATTTGGTTCAAGCAGTTTATACAATTCTCAAATGCAAACAAGGAAAATCACCAGGTTCTTCTCATTTTAGATGGCCATTCGACGCACACAAAGAATCTTTGGCTCGTGAAAATGGTATAGTACTTTTATGCCTACTTCCCCACTGTTCGCATAAATTACAACCCCTAGACGTCAGTTTCATGAAACCACTAAGCGCATACTATGAACACGAAACACGAAAATGGTTGAGAACTAATCCTTCTAAGGTTATTACCTTATACCAGATTTCAACAATTTTTGGAGCTACCTACCTAGAAGCAGCAAGCATGAAAACTGCGATTAATGGTTTTTGCAAAACCGGAATATGGACCGTTGATGAATTTGTGTTTAAGGATTGCGACTATGCCGTCTGATATAACTCCAGTTCACGTTACAGCTGAAAGTGAGAAGACAAATACGTTGCCTGACAATATTGATAATTTATTGAATGATCAACCCCGTTGTTCAAGTGATCAACCCCATTGTTCAAGTGATCAACCTCATTGTTCAAGTGCTAAACTCCAATGTCCCGGTGATGCTCCGAATTCTAAAAATGGCCAAATAATTATTGAGATACCCCGTAATAATGTTGAAGATGCCAAAAATAGTAGTTTTAATTGCAAGTCTCCTACAGATACTATGCCTCTTCCAAAGATTGCTCAGGCCACGAAAAGAATTTCTAGGAAAAGAGGCAAAACGGCGATTCTCTCCTCAACTCCATATAAGGAGGAATTAGAGGTTACCATTACCAAACAAGAGTTAATGAAAAGAAAACAAATTCAAAGAAGAATTGAGAGTAGCCCAACAGAAAGGGGATCTACACACCTACCTCAACAAAAAAAGAAGATAAAACTAGATGCAACTGGAAAAAAGAATAAAGTTGATCAAAAAAAAATAAAAAAAAGTTGACATAGAAGAAAATTCCTTGACAGACAGTGAAATTGATGATGATGATACTGAATGTCTTTACTGCAACGAATTTTACTCTAAATCAATGGAGGGTTGGATAGCATGCTCCATTTGTAAAAATTGGGCCCACAATTCTTGTGCAGGTGTTGAAAGTGACGACGATGACAATGTCTTTGTCTGCGACTTATGCAAATAAGGCTAAGCTTACCAAATATGAGTTAATATGTTTTTATCTTTTTAGTTTTGATATTAAAGTTGTGTATTCAAGCTTTGGTTTTTTTAAATACAATACGAATATATGGGTTAATATTACTTTTTGGATAAACCCTTCTGCCCCTCAAAGGTGCCATTCTGCCTCAATGTTGGGGCAGAACGGTCATTTTGACATTTTTTCTTTGACATGCACTAAAAATTCTAAACTTTTTTTTTATATTTTTAAACTTCTCCAATTTGATAATTAAGCATTGCAGAATGTTTTTTGTTTAATTGGGAGCCAAAATTTAAATGGCTCTGGCACGGAAGATATTCTAAACGTTAGGTATGCCATTCTGCCCCGTGTTCCACTACGTAATATTTACGTATCATTGGCAACACTGTACTATTAAAGTATGTTGGCAATTTAGGGTTAAAAGAGGCAAATTATCGCTAAAAAGTTTTTGATAGGCACATTAAAAGCATAAAAACATATCAACATTCAACAATTATAATTCAACTTCAATGATCGAGAGAGACAAAAGAAGTCAAGAAGAACTTTATTGTACAGATTGTTCAGAAAGATCAGAAAAATGATATACTGTTTTGGTACTTTGGTACTAAATTAACATTCAATCAATATGTGATATAGGGTAACGGCACCAGTCGTTGGCCATCTGAAAATTGGAGCTAGTGGTTGGCCACGTTATAAACATATCCAATTTCTGTAAATATTTTTACAAGTGACTTATTGACCACACCCACTTTACGTATTGCACCCCTTCCACTTTCGATATAAACAGAGTAGTGTAAGGAGATGAACGCCATTTTCACCATAAACTTCAGTTTATGTACGACTGTTAAGGGAGTAAGTACTTTTAAGCCAAAAGTTCTCCGCAACAGCATCATAGTATCTCGTGAAAATAGTGTTTATCATCGATTATACAAGGGTAAGTAGATATTTTTATTTAATAAATACTTTTATAAAGGTTTAGTGATTGTTTTTATATCGCAGTAATAATAATTGAGATAATATTATTTTTAATAAATGCTTGGCCAACGACTGAGTAAATAGTTTTAGTAAATTCAATCTTTGGCCATGTGGCCAACCACTGACGAAAAATAATCGTTAACAGACATTATAATAATAGATTCTTTATTGAAATTATTGTAATTTATTACTTTTAAAATTAAGTATTATAATTAACAAACAGGGACGTTTCATATTTTCAATCGTTGGCATATAAAAATTAAATCTGTAGAAAAGTTATTAGACTTTAAAAGTGGCTAACCACTAACGATAATAGAGGCCAACGACTGAATTTCAATATTTTCTATTATTTTCAGAAACATGCCTAAAAAATTTTCCGAAGAAGACATGAAAAAAGCCATCGAGGCTGTGAGAAATGGTGTCTCTCAGAGAGCAGCCGCGAAGAATTTCTCTGTACCGAGAGCTACTCTTCAATGGAGGTTAAGCGAAAAATTTACTAAGACTTCTTTTGGGCCACAGACAATTTTGACTGAGGAAGAGGAAAATCTCTTGGCGGAATGGATTGTGGTTTGTAGTAAGAAGGGTTTCCCTCGGCGAAAAGAAGATATTATTCAAGCTGTTAAAACTTTTCTAGATGACGTCCCAAGGAATAATCCATTTCTTGATAATATATCCGGTAAAACTTGGTACTATTCATTTTTGAAACGCAAACCCCAATTAGCTCATCGCACCATAGAAGCAGTACTACAGCCAGCGCAAATGCATCGGAAAACGATATCAGAAAATGGTTCTCTCAGATTTTTACTTATCTTCAAGAAAAAGATCTAACAACGATTTTAGATGATCCGAAAAGGATATTCAATGGGGATGAAACGAATTTCATGTTTTGTCCTAAAAATAGAAAAGTTATTGCTCCTAGAGGTGCTAAAAATGTTTACACAATAGAGGGTCAATCCAAGAGTAATCTTACTGTCATGTTTTGTTTTGGAGCAGATGGAAAGATGGTGCCTCCCATGATCATTTACCCGTATAAAAGGTTACCAAAAGAAATTATAGATTCTGTTCCAAGTGGATGGGGAATAGGGTGCACTGAAAATGGATGGATGAAAAGTGAAGTATTTTATGAATATATCGCTAACGTATTTCATTCTTCTTTAGTGAAGAGAACGGTTAATTTTCCAGTGATATTATTCGTAGATGGGCATAGTTCTCATTTAACCTATAAAGTTAGTAAGTTATGCTCAGATCTTCAAATCATATTAATCGCTCTTTACCAGAACTCCACGAGAATTCTACAACCTGCAGATGTGTCTTGTTTCAAACCGCTTAAAAATGGTTGGGTTACAGAAATTAATACTTTGAAACGTGAAAATCCTTCGGCAAGCGTAACTAAAGAAACATTTGCACCCACATGTGACGCTATTAGAAACGGTTTTAGAACTTGTGGTCTGTTTCCTTGGAATGCTGACGCCGTAAGTTTTGATAAATGCATTGGAAAGAATTTAAATAAAGCAGAACGACAAGCTTGTAATATTACCGATGATGCTACAATTACCTATCAAAAATTCAAAACAATAGTAGGGGCGGACAAGATTAAAATATTTGAAGAATCTAACGAACAGGAACAGTGTGATTTTCCAACTGATTTAATGAAACTTTTTCAAATATATACATTATTTAAATCGACTGCAGAATTGAAATCAACTAGCACTATCATTGACGAAGGCACTGTTATGGACTTGGTAGACCTTCCTATTATTGAAAATACCATTGATGTACGCAATATTACAGATTTGAAAAACCAATCTAAACGTACACTTATAGACGAGACATTTTTCGTCAATTCAGAGAATATAGTGATAATAGATTTACTTGAAGATTATGGTAATGGTAAGAGAGAAGCTATTTCAAAAGACCAACAAGAATGTTTGGACATCGAAGCGAATGCGAATAGTGTTGATAACAGTAACAGTATTCTAGATACATCTGTTCTAGAATATGATGATGATGCCTTACTTAATTGCGCTAAACAGTTGGAGAAACAACTAATTCAGAAACATTCTACTGATAAAACTATAGCAAATTATGTGACATGGCCAATTAGTCCAGAAAGAAAAAATATAAAAAAGAAAGATAAAGAAAAATTGACTTATGTGATTACATCATCAACGTGGAAAGCAATCAAACAAAGCAAATTAGAAGGAATGAAAGCAACTCTAAGAAGGAAAGAAGAAATGAAACAGAAAAGACTTGAACAAAAAAAACTAAAAGACGAAAAAAATACCCACAGAATCAACAAAAAAATTCAAGGAAAACAGGCAGCTATAAAAAGAAAATAAGAAGTGAAAGAGAATAAAGTTGCACAAGGAAAACGAAAAAATACAGCAAAGAACAATATACTGGGTTCCCCATATTAGACTATACAATTTAAAAGTCGAATAAAAACTTTCTAATCAAAGTAAATTAACTTTTTAATGGACTAATATGTAGCTTATTCTGTGGGATTTATGACTAAAGTAAATAACAATTCAAGTTTTAAAGATCAAGGAGGCGCCTGTCTATAAACAACGACTTAAGTGTTTCTGTCAAATATGCGTTATACGCAAACGATATAATTGCTCCAGTTTAACAATTTTCATTGCATTATGAATTATTCGATTCAAGAGCGTGTGTTTTCTGTGGAAGTCTACATTAGAACTGGTTCATTTGAAGAAGTTCGGCGTGCATTTCGACGGCAGTTTGGAAACAATAATAGGGGCGATGCACCAACACGCTTTACAATTGCGGCGTGGGTTCGTCATTGGCGTGAAAATGGCTCTGTGCAAAACATTAAAAAACCTGGACGTCGAAGAACGGCCTGAAAATATTGAACGAGTGAGAGCTGCCTTTACAAGAAGTCCTAAGAGATCGGATAATCGGCAATCACTTGCCCTAGAATTCTGCATAAAGATATAAAATTTCACCCCTATAAATATCAAATGGCACATAACCTCAGTGATCTAGACATAGGAGTGAGGGTGACATTTTGTGAAGAATTTTTACATCAGCATCGTGGAGAAATTCATAATTTGCTAATGAGCAACGAAGCAAATTTTCATTTGGACGGTGTTGTTAACAAGCAAAACTTTAGATACTGGGGAGTAGAAAATCCTCACGAACTGTTTACCAAAAACCTCCACAGTCCAAAAGTCTTTGTTTGGTGCGGTGTAGCATCATTTAGAATTATCGGTTCTTATTTTTTTGAGGATGAAAATAACCGTTCTGTTACAGTTAATTCCGAACGCTACATAAACATGTTGCAAACGTTTCTTATCCCAGAACTAATTAGACGAGGACTAAATGGCGCCATATTATTCCAGCAACAGCTCACACAGCCAGAAACACTATGAGAATTTTGCGAAATTTTTTTGACGGCCGTATAATTTCCCGATTTGGAAATTTGAATTGGCCCCCGAGATCTCCCGATTTAACGGCCCCCGATTTTTTTCTCTGGGGATACCTAAAGCAAAAAATTTTGCAAGTCGTCCCGCAACAATTCCGGAGCTGAAGGAGCAGATTCGAAATGAAATTGCAGGAATAAATGGAGATTTGCTTCGCCGAGTGATGATAAATTTTGAACTTAGAATTCAAAAATGCATTGAAGTCGAAGGAGGGCATTTGGAAGACATGATCTTTAAAACTTGAATTGTTATTTACTTTAGTCATAAATCCCAAAGAATAAGCTACATATTAGTCCATTAAAAAGTTAATTTACTTTGATTAGAAAGTTTTTATTCGACTTTTAAATTGTATAGTCTAAAATGCGGAACCGTGTACAAGGCAATACAGAGAAAATCAAACGTATACTCGCTGATGCTGTTACAAGTCAAAATGAAAAAGAGAAGGAATCAAAAAGAGAAAATGAGATCATTTCTCTCGATACACTTTCTGAAGTTTCTTTAGAAGAAATCAACAAGACATCCAAAAGGATATTCAATAAGTCTGTTGTTGATGAAAATGAATACCTTGAAACAAACATTCAGAAGAAAGAAAACTCGGAAATGTCTCCTGAGTCGCGTCCTGAATTGTTTGTAGATAAAATCAACACAGTAACAAAAAAATTATTTGATAATGAATGTGATGGGGGTGGTAAACAGATGGTAAACTGTGATAGTAACCCTTTTTTTTTAAATAAAGAGATTAATTCCGGGCTGTGTTTTATGTGTGTCAAGAACATTACCTCAGTTAGGGTAGGAATAAATTGTAAAACCTGTCAACGTCATTATCATGTTTCCTGCTTATTAAAAAAACATAGTATCGCAGATGTATTCATTTGTCAAACATGTCATTAGAAATAAATAATTTTTAATATTAACGTTGTAATTATAAATTATTTTACCTAGGTTATACCTACCTACTCTTTTTTATTTTTGTTTCGTTGCCCAAACAAATGGCCAATTACTGAAACTACATGACCAACCACTGAAGCAAATGGCCAATAACTAAAGAATTAATATCAATTTCCTAAAAACCGATAAATTAGAATTTTAACGAACTAAGAATGGAAAAATTTTATATATTCTGAAACCTAACAAAATCCGGCACTGATTAAGCTGAAATTAAAGCAATATTACCCAAAAACTAAAATTTTATTTGAATGCAAAGTGAGAATTTCCTTATGGTGGCCAACGACTGATGCCGTTACCCTACATATACTAAAATACCAAGAAAATAAAATAAAATCTGCCGTGAAATTTGGTAATGGCACAAACAATTAAGGTCATAGCTAGCGAATTCTTACCAATTTCAGAAAAACATGTGACATTAAGGCATTACACTGTTTTAATTTTAGTTAATGTTACTGTTAAAGTGGTCCTATTTAACTAATCAATGCTGTTTTGTAGAGTTCATTATCCTAAATACAAAAGGTTTTTAATAAATGGAATGGTATCAATTATTGGCTTATACAAGATATTGTATGTTTGGTAAATTATTCTATAATTTAGGGTCCTTTATAATCTTAATCACTTAAAAATCTTGGAAAGAATCCAAAACTTCGTATATATTTATTCTTAACAATACACAATTCTTTATTTATGAGAGTTCATAAGTTAAACTTTCTGTTGTCCATAATCTTTGGATATAGAGTAGTACTTACAAAGCAATAACCACAAATCTAGCAATTGCTGTTTCTTAAAAATTCCACTAATAAGTTTAAGTTTCTAAATAATCAAATTTTCTTAATAACACCAATTTTCATTAACATTTTCATTTCCAAAAAAACTAAATTGGCAAGATGCAACGGTCATTAATTAAATTATTACATAAAATCTATTATTTAGCAGTCGTTAATTTTTGGCGGAATAAATGTTAATTTAATTTATTATTAACATATTTTAATCATGATACCGTACATTTCAGAATTCTTCGTTTATGGCATTACTGTATTCTTATCTAATCAGTTAAAGTTTAAATATTTTTTTGCAAAAACTGGCTTGTTATTATAGGTAGGTATATATTAAATCATTTGTATTATGTTAGAAAGATATTTAAATTCGTTCCCGTTAGCTAATTTAGAATATAAATGAAAAGAAGCGTTAGAAATTATCTTATTATTACAAAACAATTCAAAATAACATCTAACATAAAGACCTAATTATGTCAATTCACCTGATGTAGGTAATCATGCTACTATAAAACTCATCTACTTCCGCATTGCAGATAAAAACTTAATTTCTTTTATAAATTTTTAAGTTCTTACCTTAGACATATTGTATGAAAATATCACAAACACATTTCTACATAAATTCAGAAAATCGAGCAAATCAATACTGAATACAACCCGGCTGAGGAGATATAATTCTCCCGCTACGAAAATGAACGAATCAAGTTCAATTGCGCACGCAGAAGGTTATACATTTACAATTTAAATCTCCTTTTTATAATGATAAGCAAAATAGTTTAGTGTTTAACCAAGATAGTAAGCATATTTTAAAACATCAATAAAGAAAAAGAAATTATAATCTATTAACGAATTAGTTATGCAACATAAAGTTTTATATGTAAACGCGAAAGTGTATTTTTAACTACGCACACAAAAAAGCACTTTTATTACTTTTGATACAAATTTGGTAAAATTTTATAGCAAATGTAGAATTACAATTTTTTTTATATCTGTCCATTGAGAAATTATCTTTGGTCTAACAAAACGCACAGAAAAGAATATATTTGATTGTATCTAATTGGTATTGGTGCATTATTTGTACCTATAATCGTATTCAGCAAAATGCTTTGGGCTACGGCTACTCAAACAGGTAACATTAATTTATCAAGAATGTACGTGATACACCATATTTTTGGTTACAACGTAAAAGTAATTCATTATTAATATTAAGTGGTGTTCTAATTGCAATTTCCAACAAGCAACAAATTGTACTGGCTACAATTTTAAGTTAATTGCTAGACATACAGGGTGACCAAAAGAGGAGGGGGTGGAAGATTGTGCAGGGTGGCCAACTAAGAATGCGAGGTACTGCATTTGGGAAACTACCCATCGTAGAGGCTTGCGAAAAAAAAAGTTATTACTAAAACGGCCAATACAAAAACTTGGAAAATATTTTCAAGTTTCTGAAATGGCTGCTAGGGGGCGTAACTGCAATCTTGAATCTGAAAAAAGTGATGTTTCTGTGAATTCTGCTATATTAACCTAATAAAAAAATACCTGATCTTTGAAGTCGAGGATAATCTCAACTTTTTTTGTTTGTCACTTTTTGACGTATGTCTAAAAATAAAGTGGTGGGGGGTATTCAAAGGTTTCCTTAAATAACCCTCTGTATCTTCGAAACGGCTAATCCGATTTTAACAAACTTGGGCGCGTTAAAAAGAGCTTTTCTTGGGCTACAAATGTTAAGATAATTGAAGTTTCGTTAGTTTCACATGTCCTCGCTAGAGGGCTTTCTTCGACATTCCGACAGAAACGGTTAATTTTCGCAAAAAAATTAAATACTCTGGTAGGGTAACGGCATCAGTCGTTTGCATTCAAATAAAATTTTAGTTTTTGGGTAATATTGTTTTAATTTCAGCTTAATCAGTGCCGGATTTTGTTAGGATTCAGGATATATAAAATTTTTTCCATTCTTAGTTCGTTAAAATTCTAATTTATCGGTTTTTAGGAAATTGATATTAATTCTTTAGTTATTGGCCATTTGCTTCAGTGGTTGGTCATGTGGTTTCAGTAATTGGCCATTTGTTTGGGCAACGAAACAAAAATCAAAAAAGAGTAGGTAGGTGTAACCTAGGTAAAATAATTTATAATTACCACGTTAATATTAAAAATTATTTATTTCTAATGATATGTTTGACAAATAAATACATCTGCTACACTATGTTTTTTTAATAAGCAGGAAACATGATAATGACGTTGACAGGTTTTACAATTTATTCCTACCCTAACTGAGGTAATGTTCTTGACACACATAAAACACAGCCCGGAATTAATCTCTTTATTTAAAAAAAAAGGGTTACTGTCACAGTTTCCCATCTGTTTACCACACCACTCACATTCATTATCAAATAATTTTTTTGTTACTGTGTTGATTTTATCTACAAACAATTCAGGACGCGACTCAGGACACATTTCCGAGTTTTCTTTCTCCTGAATGTTTGTTTCAAGGTATTCATTTTCATCAACAACAGACTTATTGTATATCCTTTTGGATGTCATGTTGATTTATTCTAAAGAAACTTCAGAAAGTGTATCGAGAGAAATGATCTCATTTTCTCTTTTTCATTTTGACTTGTAACAGCATCAGTGAGTATACGTTTAATTTTCTATGTATTGCCTTGTATATTGTTCTTTGTTGTATTTTTTCGTTTTCCTTGTGCAACTTTATTCTCTTTCACTTCTTATTTTCTTTTTATAGCTGCCTGTTTTCCTTGAATTTTTTTGTTGATTCTGTGGGTATTTTTTTCGTCTTTTAGTTTTTTTTGTTCAAGTCTTTTCTGTTTCATTTCTTCTTTCCTTCTTAGAGTTGCTTTCATTTCTTCTAATTTGCTTTGTTTGATTGCTTTCCACGTTGATGATGTGATCACATAAGGCAATTTTTCTTTATCTTTCTTCTTTATATTTTTTATTTCTGGACTAATTGGCCATGTCACATAATTTGCTATAGTTTTATCAGTAGAATCTTTCTGAATTAGTTGTTTCTCCAACTGTTTAGCGCAATTAAGTAAGGCGTCATCATCATATTCTAGAACAGATGTATCTAGAATACTGTTACTGTTATCAACACTATTCGCATTCGCTTCGATGTCCAAACATTCTTGTTGGTCTTTTGAAATAGCCTCTCTCTTACCATTACCATAATCTTCAAGTAAATCTATTATCACTATATTCTCTGAATTGACCAAAAATGTCTCGTCTATAAGTGTACGTTCAGATTGGTTTTTCAAATCTGTAATATTGCGTACATCAATGGTATTTTCAATAATAGGAAGGTCTATTAAGTCCATAACAGTGCCTTCGTCAATGATAGTGCTAGTTGATTTCAATTCTGCAGTCGATTTAAATAATGTATATGTTTGAAAAAGTTTCATTAAATCAGTTGGAAAATCACACTATTCCTGTTCGTTAGATTCTTCAAATATTTTAATCTTGTCCGCCCCTACTATTGTTTTGAATTTTTGATGGGTAATTGTAGCATCATCGGTAATATTACAAGCTTGTCGTTCTGCTTTATTTAAATTCTTTCCAATGCATTTATCAAAACTTACGGCATCAGCATTCCAAGGAAACAGACCACAAGTTCTAAAACCGTTTCTAATAGCGTCACATGTCAGACTTTGAATAACCCTCGACAATGTGGGTGCAAATGTTTCTTTAGTTACGCTTGCCGAAGGATTTTCACGTTTCAAAGTATTAATTTCTGTAACCCAACCATTTTTAAGCGGTTTGAAACAAGACACATCTGCAGGTTGTAGAATTCTCGTGGAGTTTGGGCATAACTTACTAACTTTATAGGTTAAATGAGAACTATGCCCATCTACGAATAATATCACTGGAAAATTAACCTTTCTCTTCACTAAAGAAGAATGAAATACGTTAGCGATATATTCATAAAATACTTCACTTTTCATCCATCCATTTTCAGTGCACCCTATTCCCCATCCACTTGGAACAGAATCTATAATTTCTTTTGGTAACCTTTTATACGGGTAAATGATCATGGGAGGCACCATCTTTCTATCTGCTCCAAAACAAAATATGACAGTAAGATTACTCTTGGATTGACCCTCTATTGTGTAAACATTTTTAGCACCTCTAGGAGCAATAACTTTTCTATTTTTAGGACAAAACATGAAATTCGTTTCATCCCCATTGAATATCCTTTTCGGATCATCTAAAATCGTTGTTAGATCTTTTTCTTGAAGATAAGTAAAAATCTGAGAGAACCATTTTCTGATATCGTTTTCCGATACATTTGCGCTGGCTGTAGTACTGCTTCTGTGGTGCGATGAGCTAATTGGGGTTTGCGTTTCAAAAATGAATAGTACCAAATTTTACCGGGTATATTATTAAGAAATGGATTATTCCTTGGGACGTCATCTAGAAAAGTTTTAACAGCGTGAATAATATCTTCTTTTCGCCGAGGGAAACCCTTCTTACTACAAACCACAATCCATTCCGCCAAGAGATTTTCCTCTTCCTCAGTCAAAATTGTCTGTGGCCCAAAAGAAGTCTTAGTAAATTTTTCGCTTAACCTCCATTGAAGAGTAGCTCTCGGTACAGAGAAATTCTTCGCGGCTGCTCTCTGAGAGACACCATTTCTCACAGCCTCGATGGCTTTTTTCATGTCTTCTTCGGAAAATTTTTTAGGCATGTTTCTGAAAATAATAGAAAATATTGAAATTCAGTCGTTGGCCTCTATTATCGTTAGTGGTTAGCCACTTTTAAAGTCTAATAACTTTTCTACAGATTTAATTTTTATATGCCAACGATTGAAAATATAAAACGTCCCTGTTTGTTAATTATAATACTTATTTTTAAAAATAATAAATTATAATAATTTCAATAAAAATCTATTATTATAATGTCTATTAACGATTATTTTTCGTCAGTGGTTGGCCACATGGCCAAAGATTGAATTTACTAAAACTATTTACTCAGTCGTTGGCCAAGCATTTATTAAAAATAATATTATCTAAATTATTATTATTGCGATATAAAAACAATCACTAAACCTTTATAAAAGCATTTATTAAATAAAAATATCTACTTACCCTTATATAATCGATGATAAACACTATTTTCACGAGATACTATGATGCTGTTGTGGAGAACTTGTGGTTTAAAAGTACTTACTCCCTTAACAGTCGTACATAAACTGAAGTTTATGGTGAAAATGACGTTCATCTCCTTACACTACTCTGTTTATATCGAAAGTGGAAGGGGTGCAATACGTAAAGTGGGTGTCGTCAATAAGTCACTTGTAAAAATATTAACACAAATTGGATACGTTGACTTTTTTTCATGAACAAGTAGCTAAATGATACCTAAACAAGCTCGCGAAAACCGCATCTCGATATCTTGTTCCTAACCTAAAATATTGGCCAAAGAAAACTCTATACGAAAATCCCTTAAATTTTTATTTTTTTTAACTATATTTTTCTGGAATGTTTCTATTATGTAAGTTGTGGCCCTAAAAAGGACCGATTTAAAAGAGGAAGTTTTTTAATGCCCCCGTAAATGCTCGACATGCTGACCATCACGCTCTATGCATTGCTGAAGCCTCTCATGACTAGACAAAACTGCAGCTTCAATTTCGGCTCTCGGTATGTTACGTATTGCGTTACGAATCCGGTTTTTAGTATCTTCTCTAGTAGTAGGTTGAGTCCGAAATACGATGTCCTTTAAGCGCCCTCATAAATAAAAATCGAAGCAAGTTAAGTCTGGCGATCGCGGATGCCATGGAAACAGACTTCCTCTTCCAATCCACCGCTGTTGAAATACTGCATTAATATGCTCTCGCACATTAATAGCAAAATGTGCTGGGCAACCCTCAAACTGCAAAAAACGATTTTTGCCTTGTTTCCAGAGGCACATCTTCCAACAACAACGGTAATTGATTGGCCAAAAAGTCAAGAAATACATTGCCATTTAGGAGTTGCTCGAAAAAATATGACCCAATAATTCTGCCTCCCAGTATGCTACACCATACATTTAAAGTCCAACGTGCTTTGCGCTGAACTGCATGCAACCAATGGAGATTTTCTGCAGACCAATAATGCATATTGTGCAGATTGACTCTCCCCTCATTACTGAAGGTGGTCCAAAGAATTTGAAATAAAAATTCTCTATTTTCACGTATCATGCCTAACATCCAATGGCAATAGTCTAACCTTCGATCAAAATTTTCCTCTTTCAAGGCCTGATGCAAAACGACATGATATGGGTGCATTCTTAAAGTAATTAAAAAAAGGTTAAACGAATACCTATATATTTTGATGGCCATTAAAACTTACCTATGGTCCTTCAAAATATTTTGAACCGTTGTCCGTGATATGCCCAACTCAGTGGACAATGCTCTTGTGCTAACATGAGGATTTCCTTCAATATAGCCCAGTACGGGGTTAATATTTTCTTGTGTTCTTCCAATTCTTTGCCGTTGAAACGTAGGCCGAAAACTACCATTGGCTCGTAAGCTCGCCACTAATCGGGGAAAAACTCTTACATCGCAAGGACGCCTATTTGGATATCGAGCCGCGTAAACCCTTTTAGTTACTGCGGCATTCTGAGGACATTTAAAATAAACCGGAAGCATATCAACAGCTTCATTATTCGTAAAACGCATTTTTAAAGCACAAAAATTGCTCAAAGTAACGCGAAAGTATTGACAACTATTGACAATTTAAGGATTATGTATGCATACAGCGTGATGGTCAGCATTTCGAGCATTTACGGGGGCATTAAAACCTTCCTCCTTTAAATCGGTCCTTTTTAGGGCCACAACTTACATAATAGAAACAATTCCAGAAAAATATCGTTAAAGTTTTCTTTGGCCGATATGTTAGGTTAGGAACAAGATATCGAGATGCGGTTTTCGCGAGCTTGTTTAGGCATCATTTAGCTACTTGTTCATGAAAAAAGTAATACCAATACATTTAATTTTTTTTCGAAAATTAACTGTTTCTGTCGGAATGCCGAACAAAGCCCTCTAGCGAGGACATGTGAAACTAACAAAATTTCAATTATTTTAATATTTGTAGCCCAAGAAAAGCTCTTTTCAACGTGCCCAAGTTTCGAAGATACGGAGGGTTATTTAAGGAAACCTTTGAATACCACCCACCACCTTTTTTTTATAGATAGGTACGTCAAAAAGTGCCAAACAAAATAAGTTCAGATTATCCTCGACTTCAAAGATCAGTTATTTTTTTATTAGGTTAATATAGCAGAATTCACAGAAACATCACTTTTTTAGATTCAAGATTGCAGTTACGCCCCCTAGCGGCCATTTCAGAAACATGAATATATTTTCCAGGTTTTTGTATTGGCTGTTTTAGTATAACTTTTTTTTCCGCAAGCCTCTACGACGGATAGTTTCCCAGATACAGTACCTCGCATTCTTAATTGGCCACCTCGTACAAGAACGAAATAAGGTAGGGAAATGATTTTTGGGCCACGGGTAGATATTATAAGGTACCACATTTTAAAAATATTTTTGATCATACAGGGTGTTTCATGTTATTGGAGCAAATTATCTTTTAAGAAAACACCCTGTATATTATTACAGTTTTGGAAAGCCCATAAAATACGCTTTCACTTTATACCGTCTATTTCCTTTGGTTTTAGAGATATTCAATTGTTTTTCGAAAAAATTATCCCACTTGCGGTCGCCGCCACTGATTTGTTAAGCGACTTTTGTTTATTTTAAAATGATACTGTAGTATTTTGAAATATTATCTTTATTTTCAGATTTTTTTAATAATGTACGAGGCGTGTCACTGTTTGTAAAAACAACTTTTTTAATTTTTTAAATGGCACCCCCCCCCCCCATTATGTTCATGTCATTCGATGCTTTGTTTGATGTTCTCTCTTTCATCAAACATGCCTTATGCCTAAAATTAATAATTTTCAAAATATTTTCACTTTATTTGTGAAATTGCGATTTCCTACTAAAAAATGTTTCAAGTAAAAACAAGAGTTAATATAACAATTACAAATTGATTTAATGAATTACTTTAAATTTAACATACTTTTTTGAACAGAGTTAATCCATAAAACACTCTACCTTCTAGGAAAATTTAAATCAATCCTTAGTAATATTTTTGAAGTACTCAATTTGATTATGTTCAGATCAACGATTTCATTTTGTACGTCTTTTTATAAATGTAAACGTATAAAAATGGTCTTGGAATTTTTATGCTAAAGAACTTTTTAATCAAGTTGTATTAGTTTATAAAATAAATTTTTGGCGTTCTTAAATATCACTTACAAAGTTTTGAGATACTCTCAATTCTACTGTAAATATTCGAATCTTTGAAAGTATTTTTAATTATTTTTTTATGTATTGGCATTACCAAACTTGTCTTAATATTTTAAATTAACTATGCATTGCTTTCAGTAAATTACGCTGGTGAAAATAACTGTAAATATGTATTATTTTTATATGCAATACTGTGTAATAAAATTAACAAATACAAATTACAATAAAATGAAAAAAAAAAATCAAAAATCAAATTTTCTCATTAAATGTTCGACTTCAAGTTCAATACATTTATTAACACGTCGCACAAAATTATTTTTCACTAACTCTAATGTCGGCCATGTTATATTTTGAAAAGCATTTGTGATTCTTTCCTTCATATTTTCTGGTGTGGTTGGAATTTCTTTATACACAAAATCTTTTACGTAACCCCCACAAACAGAAATCGAGTGGGGTCAGATCAGGTGACCTCGGTGGCCAAGAAATGGTTCCTTCTCGACCTATCCACTGATTTTATTTCCAGTGGTTTAAAAATGTTTGTACGTCTCTATGGTAGTGGGCGGATGCACCACCATGCTGGAACCACATATTTCCATAAACTGCTTCATTAATATTTCGTATTTAATTTTAGGTAACACATCTCTTAACAAATTTAAATACACCTCGTCGGTTAGGGTATCTTCAAAAAAATAAAGGACCTATAAACATGGGACCCAATTCCCCCCACATTTAGTGACCACCGATTTTGTTGGTCAACATGCTTGATCCAATGAGGACTTTCAGTGCTATAATAATGCATGTTATGTCTGTAATAAACCATTACTATTGAAGGTAGCTTCGTCACTGAATAATATACAACTGAGAAAATTTGAAATTTCTGCAATTTTTTGCAAAAATTAATTCTTCGTTCAAAATCATGACCATATAGTTCTATATGATATTCATGGTATTTATGGGTATTTAATATATTTTTTACGCTAGATTTTTTATATCAGTCATGTGATATTTGTGAACTACTTACATGAGGATTTTCTTGGATTGCAAGTAAAACTGTAAGTTGGTTTTCAACATTCGTCACTGCTTTATTAGCTACTTTCCGTTTGTTTTCAGCATCGGGATATCTGTTGCACAAATTCTACTCGCCAGTAAGCAATTTTTTTGACATTCTCCAAGAATAAGAATCATTAAAACCATTTGCTGAATATTTAGAGTCATTTTCAACACTTTCTATAAATTAAAACACAAATTAGTTTTAAACTGAATTGAACCAAATAATTTTTCTTTTTTCAACGCAATTCCATTGTCATGGCACTCTTATTTTTTAATTGAGAGTTTAAACATTAATTCCAAATAATCTTTGTTATTTGATCTGTAACCAATTTAAATTTACGAAAAGACGTAGAAAAGGAACAAGTTGATTTGAACATAATCAAATTGAGAACTTCAGAAGTTTGACTAAGGACTGATTTAAATTTAGAAATTTCATTGAGGACTGATTTGAATTTGCCTAGAAGCAAGAGTGTTTTATGCATTAATTTTGTTCAAAAAAGTATGTTAAATTTAAAGTAATTAATTAAATCAATTTGTAATTGTTATATTCACTCTTGTTTTTACTTGAAACATTTTTTTAGTAAGAAATCGCAATTTCACAAATAAACTGGAAAGATTTTGAAAATTATTAATTTTAGGCATAAGACATTTTTGATGAAAAAGAAAGAACATCAAACGAGGCATCGAATGACATGAACAGCATGGGAGGGGGGGTGCCATTTAAAGAAATTAAAAAAAGTTGTATTTATAAACAGTGACACGCCCTGTATATTATTAAAAAAAATCTACAGGACCACAAATAATTTTCTGCCATTTTAAAATAAACAAAAGTCACCTAACAAATCAGTGGCTGCGGCCGCAAGCGAGATATTTTTTTGAAAAACAATTGAATATCTCTTAAATCAAAGACGATAGACCGTTACCATTTGGTATTATGTGAAAACGCATATTTATGGGCTTTCCAAAAATGTAATAATAGTATAAGTAGTTTGCTCCAATAACATGAAACGCCCTTTATGATCAAAAATATTTTTAAAATGTAATGGCTATTGATATCTAACCCTGGTCCAAAAATCATTTCTCTAATTTATTTCGTCTTTGTACAATCTTCCACCCTCGTTTGGCCACCCCGGATATAGAGTGTCCCAGAAGTTCGTACCAAATACTTGGGAGATAATAGTGGGACTAAAAATAATTATAGTATTTCATATAAAATTCTTTCTTTAAGCCCTTCGTTAACGAACTATAGGGCTCTAAAGTTGTGAATTAAAAGTTGTTTTTACTTTTATTACTTACAATGGTGATATAAGAAAACTTTATTTAAAACGAACACATCTTAATTTAACAAAAGTAAAAATACGAATATAATAATAAAAAAAAAAAACATATTGGATGTAATCAAATTTCACATTTTCAAATTTTCCAACAAATATTTATCAGTAATTTTAATGTATGGTTACCGGTGCATTGAAATTTTATTTTATTAACAGAAGTTATTGCTCTAAAGTAATAATAAACGTAAATGTTCTACAAACTGTAATTTAAAGGTGGTATATTATTTTTGTATTTCAAACTTGACATTTATTGAAAAATGTTTCCGTTTATACTAATGGACTATCTAACACTGAAGTAAATAGCTTAGATCTTAGACTAGGGCTTAGATACATATATGTGTTTCAATGTTGCCACACTGCTTTCAAAATATTCTATCCACTAAATTGTAGTGGAGGCTGAGGCGTTGTTTAACACAGAATTGTCAATTCAACTTTCTGCTACTTCGTGCTATTTAAGTCAGCAGATTATCACATGCATCGATTAAAATGGCGGTGAAAATAATGCCACAAGTTAAAATAACTTAAATGTAATGATTATCTTGTTACATTACAATTAAAAATATGTTCAATGTCTTCTATAATAAATACTGAATATCGTTACCACCTCATTTATGAAATTATTAACATATTTAAAGTTACTTTTATTTCAATTAATATAACAAAAAGTTACAGAACTAATGTATAACGAATATTGTAAGTAATTAATGCACCAAAAGTAGGTAGATGTGTATTTTCAAAATTACTTGTCATAAGCTGTGTTATATTGTTCTATGTCTGGTTTAAACTTTATACATAAACATTGATGCAACATATTGCATATCGTACTAAATAAACATGCCTTCAACTGCAACGGAAAGCTTATAATGCATTATTAAATATAATAAATTTCTCTTTTATATTTGAGAGACAATGGGCAAACTGCACAATCTATCATTAATTCACTGAATTATCAATCTACTAAATGTAAAATGGATCAAATCTTTTGCACCATCCATAAACGGTATTTCCGATGTTATTTCTTTATGTCCTTCACTCTTCTAAAATGAAAATTATAATTTAGTGGAGAATGACAATATGTTCTTATATGGTGTTTAAAAGATCCTTTAAGTAACAATATCAATACATGTTTACCTAAATACACATTTTAAAATACCTAAAAAAACCACATTAAGAAGTGTATGTATCCATTTTACAAAATAATCATCACAATGCAATTGTAATATGTAATAAAGTTTTGACATTGGACTTACTACCAAACAACACAATAGGTTAACTCAGTGAGCGTAAACTATTTCAGGGTTACCAAATTAATAATTTTTAATTTTCATTTAACTGTTGTTATATAAATATATATATATATATATATATATATATATATATATATATATATTACGTAACCGTGTTACGTAATGGAGAACTTACACATATAGTAGAGAGTTTCGTTATTCGTGTGTTACGTATATAGGAGTAGAAAAAAGGGAAACAACACAAGTGCAACTGACAGTTAAAATTGTCAATTTAGAGATTTCCCTAATGTAAACAAGGCGACATGTGAGCCAACCTTTTTTGTGGGAATTATTTGAAACGCTCCTCCTAGTTAAAAAATGAACTATAGATGCTGTTGATAATGAACCTACAATCAGTGTGAGGAAACTTCCGGCACAATTTAATATTTCAAAATCAAGCGTACATAGAATTCTTCACGAGCAACCATTGCATCTGTTTTATTTTCAAAAAGTTCATGCTATGTCACCATATGACTATCCTCCTATGCCTAATTATGCGAACTGGTTTTTGGGTAAACAACGGGAAGACCAACCTTTCATTGAAAAGGTACTATTTACAGATGAAGCAGGTTTTACCAGGGATGGTATAATTAATACCCATAACCTGTGGGATGATGAAAATCTCGCGGCATAGTTGAGACTAAACACCAACAAAGGTTTATAGTTAACGTCTGGGTAGCTATTATAGGTAACTACTTAATTGGTCCGTATACCCTTAATGATCGTTTAAACGGACATTCTTATTTACAACTTTTGCAGGATATTCTGCCAATTTTATGGCGGGATGATGAAAATCCCGCGGTAAGTTGAGACTAAACACCAACAAAGGTTTATAGTTAACGTCTGGGTAGCTATTATAGGTAACTACTTAATTGGTCCGTATACCCTTAATGATCGTTTAAACGGACATTCTTATTTACAACTTTTGCAGGATATTCTGCCAATTTTATTGGAGGATGTACATTTACAAAAGTGCCCATCTAAACAATATTTTTCCAGATACGTGAATAGAAAGGGGTGGACGATTTCAATGGCCAGCTCGTTTGCCAGATATCACCAAATTAGATTTTCATTTTTGGGGCTATCATAAATGTTTAGTTTGCAGCACACATGCAAATACAAGCAATTAATGAATTGATTAGGATTCGTTCTCACTGCGAAAACATCCGAAACAATCCTGGAATGTTATTCCAAGCACAAAGATCTAATCTTAGAAGACTGAGGAAATGTGTGGAATTAAGGGGAACCGATAATGAACATTTGTTGTAATTTTATTATACCGGTTTGACTTTTATTATCGTTAATTTGTTGGCTACTCGTTGCTTTAATCTGTTATAATGGAATGTATTCTTGTATTCTTATCTTTGTTAAATTAAGATGTATTCGTTTTAACATCACCATTGTAAATAATCAAACTAGTAAAAAAATTAGGTTTATTTTTATAAATGTACATTTTAAAAAATAGTCAATGCGCCGATGGGTGTGCAGTGCGATATAAAATTGCTCGTATCTCTTAAACCATTAATTCTATCGAGATATCACGACAGGGTGTTTTTTTCCTTAGAAATGTTTAAGAAATTTAAATGTGGCATTTATAAGTGAAAAAAGTTATATTTAAAAAAAATTGTCGCAGCAACCACTGAACTTCACAAGCGTAGTGCACACTTGTTTATGACGCCACCAAATGTGCATTTATCGTGTTTATAAACGGTTAAAATTGTATTAATTTCCAGTAAGTCATTTAATAATTATAAATAGGAAATAATTTTTAATTGCCAACTTTAGAACCCTATAGTTCGTTAACGAAGGGCTTAAGACAAAAATTGTATATGAAGTACTATAATTATTTTTTTGATGCGAACTTCTGGGACACCCTGTATAAAATGTAAAGCGTTCTAAGCGATCTATCAACAACCAATCCAAACCCCTAATGTCGTGAAATTTTGTAAGTAGGTAGGTTGCTTGAAAAAAGTCACCATACATTGAGTATCACAGTTTCACCTCATTTTCTAATGATTGATCATGAGTAGAAAGCTACGAAATACATGTTTAGAATTTCTTCAAAAAAAATTTCAAATGACGCGCTTATTACTATGTAGTACCCATTCTAAATTGGTTAACCTTGACCTTCTAGATACCAGGGGCTCACCCAAACGAAGTCACAATACGAAGTGCCCATCTTTAATTGGTATGCTATCAATTAGAGAAAACACATTTTGAAAAGTTTGAAACCGTTTGGAATCGCGAACATTAACATTGACCTCTGACCTTAATAGGTCATATGTTGAGGTCAATGCATGTTTGAAATCTGCACGAAAAGTTATTTTGAATGATACCTACTCCCGTATGTTATCTATTAACAAATCTATTAGCCTTCACATCTGGAATCAGTAAGGGCCATCAATCGAGGTCAAACAATCAACTAGCGAAAACAGATTTAAGTTGAATCGTTTTTCTGCAACTGCGTAAGATGAATGTACCATTTTCGAAGGAAAGACTTAAAAGAGGCACGGTGGTAATTTTGGAAGCGAACATAATTATAGTGATGGTTGTGATAAACTCAATATGACGAACGAAAGGAACAATTGGAGTAGACACAGAGATATATGCAGAACATTTAAGTTACCATTGTTTGCAGTGAAATAGGCATTTTAGTAATTTTTACCCTTCAACGTACATATGCTTGTAGCTATAGAATTTTATGCAATGGACTTGTTTTCAGTAACGCTAAATCGACTTATTAGCATATTACGTTTGATTTGGCAAAGTTTCGCCAAGATCGACCATGATGTGTGTGTGTGTGTGTGTGTGTGTGTGTGTGTGTGTGTGTGTGTATTTGGGGGTGTATGTACGTGCGTGAATGCATACGTACGTGTGTGTGTGGCGGGGTGGGGGTGGGTATGGGCGCGTGCATGCGTGCGTGGGTACGAGTGTGTGGGTGTGTGGGTGCGTGCGTGATTCAAATATACAGCTGTTTCAGAAATATTTGATGAACACCTGCTAAAAATAAACCTCCTTCTTCGTCACTGAATTTTTCCTAAAACCTAATCAGTTCCAGGAGAAATGAAAACAAGCTTAAATATCAAATTTAAGGTAAGTACGTGTTATGGTTTGGAGTTATCCTGGATATTAACACACATACACACACATCCAAACACACACGCACACACACGCACGTACGCAAGTGCGCACACACACACACACACACACACACACACACACACACACACACACACACACACACACACACACACACACACGTACACACACACACACACACACGCACGCGCGCTCACTCACTCACGCACGCACTCACACACACGCGCGCGCGCACGCACACGCGCACACACACACGCACGCATCCACGCACACACGCACGCACCCACGCGCGCACACGCAAACCCACCTTCTGTTTTAAAGTTTACGGAATCGTTTCAATTAATATAGCCGTTTGTAAGTTTGTGAAACTTGGTTTCTCAACTATATGCCGTTGCGAAAATAAATCGTGGGCTTATCAGCATGTTTTCGTCGTGTGAAGCGTTTTTTAATGCAGGTGACGCTCGGGAGGATGACGTGATTTTGAGAGGAAAGGGGAGATTTGTATTTTTCGATTCAGTCCTGACTAAGATGTAGAAGTAGCAAGTTGTGATTGGCAGCTTCCGCCGTGCACGCACAAAACTTTTTACGCATTACCGTTATCATAGGAATTTCGTGCACCCTTAGTGTGGATATTTTTGAAGATTCGTTTACCGAAAAATTGTTATGTCGTTTATCGATGTCAGTGGTGACATTATTGCGTACATGGAATTTGGATTAACTGTTTGAATGAGTGCCGATCCTTAATTTTTTTGGATTTATATCGCATAGTGTTTGCAAATTATTGCTAAAAGGTTTATATATTTGTTACATTTGCGCGTACACAGCAAACGCCCATCGAATGAAAGGACTCTCTGTAAATATAACGCTTAAGTCGTTTCTTGTAAATAAATGTGTGCGTAGATACAGGTCAAGGAACGAAGTATAAATATAAAATGCATGTGCAGTGTATTAACCAACTGAAGTAAAACTCGAGTATTGTGTTTTGATGTAAATAATTTTCGTAAATCATTACGGTGTTTGTTAATTGGAAAGCTTTAGAGGGTGGTTGCCACTTCGAGACCGGCGTTATCGTATTGCTTGCCGGAGGCCCATCCTCAGAAATCTACATTCGTGGCTGTATAAAGAAAAGTGGAACTAGAGAGTAACCAAATTGGTGTGAATGCTACTTAGGTTCACGTTAAATACTTTCGTGCATCTATTTCTTTGGTGTTTTTGACAGTTCTACTAAAGTGTGTTTATTTTTATTGTATTTGTTGAACGGATACATATTCCTTTTGATTAAATTTTGGTGTAGCAACCTTCAGATGTTAAGTCAGTTTAGCAAGCAAATTCATTCGTAAATTAATTAAACATTTTGTGCATTGTTTATTTTATCCTGTACGCTGTATAAAATTACGTATCCTAAAATTTGTCGAATCTAATTGATTGACGGTTTCAACCTTCATTTCTGGTATTGTGCAAAATTAAGCTATTATAGATTATTTTGGGGTTAATGAACTTGCAAGTATCATTCCGAAGTTAACAATAGATTTTACGAAATTGTGGATGATTATTTTTTAACTTGCGGATTATTATGTATAATTTTTGATAATAGATGAATGTCAGTGACCTGGTGGAATTTTCTTTATAGAGTTTAACATTTAACAACATATTGCAAATTTAAAACACGAGGTTTTGTTTACATTCCAGATGCTGAGTAATTTGTTTGTTTGCGAAGATTGTTGATTCACACAATTTTAAGTAACAGCGTCATGTATTTTTCAACGTTTTATTCAAGCCTTAACGTAATAATTTATGAGATAATTACTTGTTTTATTTGATTGATATAATTGCATTTGAAGTTAAGATTTAAGATATACCGTAACATAATTATAGAGCAAATTAGTTCGTTTGTCGATCAGCTGACTTATTTGCACGCCAGTGTTTGTTTTGCAACTTTTCGCAAATTATTTTGAAGGATTACAGGAATCGACGTACTAACTGAGAGCTCACCGTTTTACCTGGTTGGGGACGAAGGTAAGCAAGTTTGTTATGTTTGTTTGGATACGTAGCTGTGTACTTTTCGTATTTAGGTATTACGACCCCCTATTTCGACGTTTATTAAATTATAGAATTTGATAGGATAAAAACTTTATAATATTTGGTCGCGTTTGGTTTACTTTGTTATGACGTACTATCATTTCAAATGGAATTATGAATTACCGTATGTACCAGTTGTTTTTGGTTAATTGAGTCAATTAAGTTTATCGAATTGTAGAGTTAAGTTTGAGTTTTATTATCGCCATTTGGCAAAATTTAGATGAAGCTTAGGATTTTATTGATGTTTATTTGAACTTTACCTAGAATTTTTGGAGTAGAATTCTGGTTGAGGAGAGTGTTTTATTTTGAGTGAACATTATGGATTCCTGTTAGGCCATTATTTTAAGATCTAGCTATAAATGTATCTAATAGGTGGCGCCTTTGTGACCCTTTTTTCCCGATTTTGACGTTATGCAGTTGTGACGCGTGCCCTTCAAGCGTTAAGTAAGAACCCCGCCCATACTACCGAGCTATGTCCGTTGCATGTACATTACCTTTACGGACTGAGTGTTTGGCCTGTAACATAACATGATAATCCGTATTATAAGTGTTTTGTAATTGTGATTTCCTATTGGTGGAGTTGATCGGCCTATTTCCACAGTTTAACTGTGGAAATAGGCCGATCAACTCCTAATAATCCGTCATGCGATTACCTTGTAACTGGTGGAAAAACGGGAGATTATAGCCATGGCTTTAATTCAGAATTGATATAATCCTATTACATATAAACTTTAAATTGGAATTAAGAGTATTTTATTGCATTGGATGTTTACAATAAGTAAAACCAGAGTATAACTAAAATTCACGTAAGAGGTTTCACCAGTACAACATGATAGGTTACATCAGATTTTATTATTATTAGTTGAAAAGGTAACAATTCTACAAACAATGATAATACAGTATCATGTTTATTAAGGGATGCATTCATATACAAAAAATTACAAAGAGCTCGTGATATTAGTCAAATATTTAAAGTTGTATAATAGTAAGTACCTTTTTAGTGATTTAAAAATGAATTTGTGTGAAGTTACCAACATATTTCTAGCCACACTTTTAGCAGAAGGGATTTTAACTGAACAGGGTTGCCACACATTCTCAGTCGTTTAATTTTATTATTACAAATTATGACAACCTAGAGGAGATAATAGCATTGGATATCAGCAGCTAGTAAACTTTGGCTGAATAGGGTAAATATTAAAAAAATATTTTTGGTAGTTTGCTTCAATTTTAATTCTTTAATAGACATATTAAGAAACGTGACGTCATCATCTCCGATATTATAGTCATTAATTCACGGAACATTTTACAAACATCTTTAGGTTGGCAAAGCTTGATACGGAATTATGCCATGCGTGTAACTCTTACAAAAACAGTATGCGTCCAGTGGAAAACTTTGGTGTGAGCAAATTCACGACAGTATTTTTGTCAATTTTACGTATTTCAGGGGGCGTACGTGCAAGATTATCTTGATTATCTTCCATTTTCGTGTTTTGTGACAAAATTACGATAAAACAAAAGGCGACTAGATCAAATTTTCGCTTTTACAATTAAGACATTGCCAACCGCCACAAAAACCCCTAAATCAACAAAAAATAGCATAAAAAACGTGTTTCATAAGACCTTGAGGCATTCATTTTTTTAAAACTTGTGGCTACGTCACTCGTTTTTTCAAACTTAAATTCATGCTTCAAGACTGGTCTTATGAAACCTTTTTTTGAATGTACCATTTTCTACCCTCATTCAGAACACTGCATCGCTTTTAGTGTAAAAAGTTATCGTTTAGTGCACTAGTGCAACAAAAATGTTATTGCATGGTAAGCATGCGTTCTTTGATTTAAAAGGTACTACTGCAAATGTGGAAATATAGTCGAAAAACTAAAACTGAACAGATGCTAATTATTTTAGGTTATTACTTATTTCATGCTTTCAAGTAATTAAATAGATGAAACTTTATAAGATCATTGTATAATTATTAGAACAATATAGTTAAATTTCAAGTAATCAAATTTTTTATTTCATTAAAAAATTTTGACAAAAAAAGTCACGTGTTGTTAAGATCGAGAAATATGATTGAAAATATGAATGGCTGCAACGAAGAAGATTTTTTTTGACACCCCACTAGAAATCAGTGCACTGGCAACTGATTTAAATTTAGCATCCAGTAAATTACGCTCACAATGATAATCTATTACAGAGTGATCAATCTCAAGTGTATACCACGTGATCAAAATATTTAAGTTGGTACCACTGATAGGTTGGTAAGCTGTATTGCTCTAGCTACTATAGAGCATGATTCGAGTAAAAACTACGATCAGTTTCAAATCTGTATGAAGGTCATTAACTTATACATATTATAAAATATTATCTTAATTTAGATAATGACTATTTTGTATTTGATTAGACTGCATCCCTATAAAATACAACAAAATAAATAAAATATTATTTAATGATTGGATTACATCTTTATAAAATAATGAATCTTAAGTATTTAAATGTTATAATTTCATTGTAATTAAATAAAATTTACAGTACATGTTTGAAAACGGCATGACGATTAAATTCGATATCACAATTTGAAATTCAGAATATATAATTTGTCTTGATATAGACAGTTTGTAAATAACTCAAGAAAATACAAAAGTGAAAAACGAAGGTATAATATGACAAACTGACATAAGCTAAAATGACTAAAACCACACTAAAAATCCAAAGCAGCCAACTGCAAAACAACAATATTAACAACTAGGGATTTTTGTCATACCACTACAGTACACTTGAGATTGATCACGTTGTATAATTAAATTTTTCATTAAATATTTTGGTGTTTAATAGCACTAATGTTTGAATACAATATAATTCCACAAAACATAAGTGCTATTAAATATGGAATTTCACGAAGTAAGGTTGAAGAATATAAATAGATGTTTTATTTACCTGCAGTTATGACCACTTAGTAAAACTCTAAGTTTTTGTACTTGTTACACAAATAACTATTAAGGTGAGACGCGACGGTACTAGAAGAAAGACTATATAAGGAGATAGAGGAAAAGAAACGGATTCCAGAGGCACAGACGGGATTCAAGAAGGGAAGATATATATATATATATATATATATATATATATATATATATATATATATATATATATATATATATATATATATATATATATATAATGAAGCGCATGGCAAATAAAGAATTAGATAAGAAAAGTGGCAAAATGGTGGCGTTATTCGTAGACTTAAAGGCGGCATTCGACAGAGTGTACCGGGAAAAGCTATGGGAACACTTGAGAAAAAAAAAGATAAATGAAAGACTGATAGAAAGGATGGAGGAAATCTATGAGGAAACGAGGAGCAGAGTGAGAGTGAATGGGGAGACAGGGATGTCCACTAATCCCAAGCCAAATTGATGGTATGGTCGCTGACGTACGCAGACGACGTAGTGTTGGTGGTGAAGGAAGAAAAAGAAATGAAGGAGATGATGAAGACGATGGAAAGATATACGAAAAGAAAGGAACTAGAAGTAAAACACAAAAAACAAAGATTCTAATATTCAGAAAGGGAGGGGGGAGAAGAAAAAATGAAGAGTGGAAATGGAGAGAGGAGAAAATTGAGCAGGTGAAGGAATTCACATACCTGGGATATACAATGAGGCAGGACAACAAGGATGAGCAGCACATAAAGGATAGAATGAGGAAAGGGAATAAATTAATAGGACAAGTGTGCAGTGTGGAGGAAAGGTTGTTTGGACTGAACCTAGGGAATAGAAAGTTGCTATTTGAAAAATTAATACAAAGTGTGGTGCTATATAGGGCAGAAGTGTGGGGGTGGATGGTGAAAAAGAGTGGAAGGACTGCAACAAAATATTGGAAATGGGTACTGGGGTTGGAGAAGGAAATACCGGGCTATATTATAAGGGAGGAAGTGAAGGTAGAAATAATAAAGGTGGAGGCCGGAAGAAGGGCAATGAAATATGAGGAAGAAATGAGAGAAAGAAAGGAATGTAAAATATTACAGGCATGCTGGAAACAGATAAAGGAATGGAGAGTGAGATACGGACAAGGGGGGAGGGAGGAATATTATAAAGGGAACGGGTATGCGACGGAGGACGTAGAGGGGATAAGAGTAGAGGGAGTAAGAGTAAGAGAAGACATAATAAGAAGGGACAGGGTCCAAAGGCAAGAAAGATGGGTAAAAATAAGAGAAGCAAAATACAATGAAAATTACAAAAAGATTAAAGGAGATGGGATAGCAGAATAGTTGAAAGGAAAAGGGAAGAATGAAAACAAAAAAATGATGGCAAAAGAGTGTAGGGAGTTAAGGGAGGAGGATAAGTGCGTAGTAGAAATACGTGAGGAAAAGGGAGGGGGAACGGAATGGATGGAGGAAACATGGAAAAGGAGAAAACAACTAAGGGGAGAGGGATCAATGAAAGGACATGTAAATAGTCGTAAATAGGTAAAAATAGAATAATTTGCAAAATTGTAAAGATTAGCAAATAAAGATAAACTTATATATATATATATATATATATATATATATATATATATACATATATTAAGGTGAGACAGTGGTTTTAACAAAAACAACACATAATGATAGTTACTCTGTAATATATGTTTTGACACACTCAGATTTTCTTGAATTTTTAATATTCATTGATAAGTACTCAACCAACCACATATGAAATAATATATTTATTTGTTAATACTCGTTTGCTTTAACATCTTAATAAAAAATTATATTCTTATAACTCTCTCTTATGCGCCTATATATTTACATTGTTGCCAATGCCTACATTTTGAGAGTGCTTAGCACAGAAATGTTTTGACACCCATTTCATGTTTAAAATTACTAAATAAACCAGGACCTAAGCCTTTCGTTAACATGTCTACTTGACATTTTGACTCTACATATCTAATATCAATCAGATTTTTATATATTTGTTTAACTGAAATTATGTGATATTTTAGTTTAGTAAGTGCTACTAACATTTTTTTTTTGTTTTCCTCTAATGATTTTTTAGTAAATACCCACTTTGTCATCCGAGATTATATATATATATATATATATATATATATATTGTTCCAGTCCCTGAAGTATTATTTTTAACCTCTAGGGATTAAAAGTATCTTTTAATTCCTTGGGACATAAATATAAAATTCAAAAGCAAGTTCGGTTACTATCAATTCATTTATTTTCTTTATTTATATTAATGGTAACATTACTGCAGTTACCTAAATTAAATGATGGAAGAATTTCCACCGATGCCCGCTTGTGATTAAATCCCGACACTGAAGTACTGGTACAACTAACTAAAGTTGTGGTGGTGGTAAAAGCAGCCTGGCCAAGAATCTGGTCTGTTAAGAGCTTTTTGTTATGAACTGAACTTTCCACATATCCTTCAGCAACTGATGCGGACTTCCACCCGCCATGACATTTTAACAAGTCTACCGTATTTTCAGAATTGGCCAATATTTTTTCCGACGGGTTGTTACGGTATAAACTGGCAGTAGAACTGGATAACAGGTAAAATTGGGGTTTGCTCGACTAACTGTGGCCGGGGTGGGTTTGGTGTTACTAAATTTTGCGCACACTAGGATAGCTTGCTACACATAAGACACAATAGGGGTTGACGTAAAAACCGGAAAGGGCACTAGAGTATTTGGAATAACACAATCGGGGTTGAAATGGCTAATTACTTCGGTTCACAGCTCGCTTAAGTACTCAAATAACTCGTTTACCTGAACGTAATCACAGGTGGTCCTGGGACCAGCAAATCTTTGCTATATCTGAAAGGCTACAAATATTATTGCACGCGTATCTAAAGTACTTGCGTGTTGTAAAATTAGTCACTAATCTGATCAAAAACAATAATTCTGTTGTTACGTTACTTTACTTAATAATTCTGATTTTCAAGGAAATTATACTGTGAAGAAACGAAATCACTTTAAGTCAATTTACAACCAATGGGGATAGATCAATCGATCCGCTATAAAATATGCTCAAATTCATGAAAAATAATGCATTAACGCATCACCCTTTAAACGCTACGTTAAAATGAAACCATCAATTGTTAAACTTTCGAACGTAATTACTTTCCTTAAAATAAACACAAAAAAATATTGACGTTACTTCAATGATCTCATTCTCATAAAAAAAAACAAGCACTTAAAATGCGCGTAAATAAGGCGCTGTATAGGACCAAAGTCCCTTTGGACAAACTGCACTTAACGATAAATCAATCTCGTGTTGGTTGAACGATACAATAAAATCCCATCAAGGGTTGATTGGGAAACAGTCTCTACTAACGGAAGTTCTTTTAACACGGATTAGAGGTAACGCCGTTCCGTAGTAGCTCACCAACGGTGGTAACGGTAACTTGTTTACGCCTCCGCGTCTAAACTAAGAATCCCTCGCGAATGATCCCGTTTAGCGCCACATTGGATTCTTATTCCCCTACTTCTTAATTAGCCAATCATTAAAAGCATTACTTAATTTTTTTTAATACGCCCCACAAACGCACTAATATCGAGAGCAGTCGAGAAAATTGCATCACTCAAAACAGCACTTTGCAACCAGCGGGTGTTATCAATGTAATCGATGTCCTGTAAATTGAAGTTTTCATAACGACGCTAGAGTTAACGCCTCGTATATAAAAGCGAAACTCTTTGTTTAAGACCAACAATTTTATCGAAATTCTCCGCTAATTTGTCATCTGAAATGTTATACAAACTGCGCTATATGCTTCTCTACACTATATTTGGATACAAAGTAACAATTTTCATGTGATCTGTAATTTTCTAACGGCGTAATTTCATGTCAATGACTATATGTAACGATATCTATAAAATTAGGAATAACTATTATTTACAAAAAAACATCAATTATCAACCAAATTAGTAAAAGGATTTCACTGGCTATTGATACCAATACGTACATCACATCTTAATTTTATACTTATACTTGATAAACAAACCAAAAACTTTATTTCGTTTTCAAAAATGCGTTCACCATTTGTAAAAATACACACATTACAATCGAAAAGCTTCCCAAAAATTTACTCGTTATCATGTTCAATTGCATGAACTTATACTAAATTTCAGATGTACGGTACTAACGAATAATTTATAATTTCGAAACTAATGACATATATTTGAGAAAATTACGACCATGCAACAGAGTTGCAAACTGCATGCATGGCCTCTAAACTCCTCCGTAATTTTTGACGGTAAAAGTACGGTCAATATTCTTCTTCGTGTTCTCCACATTTATTGAAATTAAATTGCAATGATCTGTAGTATTGTCAACCGTCAGTGTAAAATGTGCATTTCCTCTGTCAGACGTATGAAGATGAAAAGTAAATGTGTTTCGTCAGTATTTACACCTGTAGACCAAAGTTCCGCTGAAATTGGTTATGATATCTCCGTACGTGAATGCATGCGAGAAGCTACGATAACTCCAGGACTATTAAACATACATATTTGAAATTTTGTATTTAAGCTTGATTTCATTTCTCCTCGACCTGATTAAATTGTGGGATAAATCCAGCAATGAAGTTTGGGAATTTAGTAGGAGCAGTTTTTCGTTTTTATCAAATAGTTTTGAAACAGCCGCATATTTCAAATATATAAATATTTGGTGTGGAACAACACACTATCTTCTAACCTATAAAGTGGAAATTAAAAGAAAAGAAATAATGACATTAATGCAACTTCTATTGCAACACGTTCATAATGAAAACAGGCAACATTGTAAAAATAATAACAATAATTTATGTCAGATGAACGTTTAAACTTTCATGTCAGATGGAGGTTAATACACACACATGCTAACTTGAAAAAAATTCGAAAGCTGGCCGTTTTTATAAAAATATGGATAATGCAATTTAAGCAATTCCAATCCTATTTAATGAATATTTAAGGCTTATATGGCTTCGATGTAAGTAACTTTATCAACATATGTAGACATGTTTTTTTAAAGAGAACTTCATTTTACATAACTTTTCTTTATAAAGTTTCTTAATTTGAAGCCAAATAAGTCTTAAAAATGAATTAAAATGCTTGAAATTTTTTTTCAAGTTAGCATCTAAATGTCCACCTGGCATAAATTACTGTTGTTTTAACAATATTGCCAGTTTTTATTATTTCATTACTTTTAATTTCCACTTTATGGGTGTTCCACAAACATATTTTAGAAATAGTTGTCCGGGAAGGCCTTTCTTTTCATACTTTTCTATCAGAACGTGTTGTGTCTCATGAACAAGCCAGTTGATTGCTTGCTACACACTGAACTATAATTGATTTTGCCTTATTGTCATTTTTTAAATATCTTCTTGTCCTCTTCGTTCATTCCACACACATTAAAACATTCGCCTACATATTCCAAGACACCATTCTCTGCTAATATAAGTTTCATGCTAAATTCCTGTCTGATAATTAACACCGTTCAATTCATCTACGTTAGAATACATCACATTTCCTTGATTTTTTCCATTAATTCTTTAACTATCATCAAATCTTCCTGGTCCCATAACATTTCAATATTTAATGATATTTACCTAATCAACTACATATGAAATAATATAATAATATATTGATCTGTATCTCTTTTTTTTACATCCTAATACAAAATTATATTCCTTTTACTTACAGCCAACCATGCTTCTCTTACGCGTCATCACATGCCTCTCTATCTACATTGTCGCCAATGTCTATAGAGTAGCAACACACAGAAGGGTTATGTAAAAAATAATAATGCATAATTATAGCAGCGATTCGTATTTTCGCCCTTTTTGAGGGAGAAGTACATCAATCTAGGGTTATTGCTTTTTTAACACAACCTTTCTGTTACCTCTTGTTACACGTCCAAACCTCACTAGACGTCGTGTATGTTTACCATAATAAGCGGGTACCAAGCCAGCTACAGTGGAAATGGGCGTGGTCGATATAAGGAATAAAATGATTGAAAAGTAGTTTCAAACACCTTACACTTACCATTAATCTGCAATTCACAAAACTAAATTCGGGAAACATTGTCTCTAGGCACTACCACAATCTTAAATGTTGCTAAAATAAATAGTCTTAGGCGGGATGGTAAATTAATCCTATCTGACTGTGGAAGCAGGATTGTAGTCTACTCAGTACAACCGTTCACCATTCAAATTCAATCACACTTCAAAGTAAATTGATCCAAAAGCTTAAGAAAATTACATGAGTCGTGGTAAACCTATTAAACACACCCTGTACAAATGAAAATTCCCTAAGCGTAAGACGTTAATTTGAATACTTTTTAAGTATCCTCGTATACCTATAAATTTATACTTCTGTTATAAAACTTTGAATTAAATAAATATTCCCAATTTAGAACATTCTAAATAAAATAAACGAAATCGGTTTAATAATAAATTGTTATCTGAACAAAATGTTCGTTGATTGCTGAATAATTCAAACACAGAGCGGTTAGCGCTTGTATCATCAATAATATCATTATATTTTATTACTACTTTATCTTTAAAATCGTATGTAGACATTCATTAATAGGTTTAAACTTTAATACTTCAAAACTGTAATTTATGTTGAACAAAAAAAAAGTACTTTGTTAGTAGTGTTCTGGATTAATATTTCAAAGCTAAAATGAAATTTTGTGATCGATTTGGCTTAATAGCAATTTCCAATCGATCCTTAAAATTCGAAAATATGTACAGACTAATTTGACTTATCAGAAGGTGTAAGCAGTAATGCACACAATTGACACAAATAAATGGCAAAATGAATTAAACAGGGATATATGTTGACAAATTCCGTATGTAAAAATATACAACGACGTGGTTTAAAGAAAAACCACCAGACATATTACGTTAAGACTAAAATTACCCATTACTAAAAACAACAAAATAACTAAAGTTCGATCACCTTTTGTTTTCTTTGAATGAACCGTAATTAACGCAACAATAAAAAAAATGTACTTAAAAGATAATGGTATTGGTTTTGGCTCAATAAAATTTAAATCTAATTCTTACGTATTACATTAATTAATACTTTTTCGGTGCGGTAGTTGTAGTCCGTGTCATATGCTTTCGGTAACCCTTTTTAAATTCTTAGATACACTATGCAAAAAACAAAAGAGGTACCCGCATTCGCCCTACGAACTCGGCTGTAGTACACACTAACGCAGTGTCTATGGTTTGTTCACTCGCATACCGGGTTTAGGAGCTCTTTAGCCTAACATCACATCACCTTATGCAGTGATGTTTGCCCTTCAAAACGTTTACCACAATGACAAATGGTTACTTCCATATACAGATTAAAGTTCTTACTTTCTTTTATACAATCAATCTGGTATTGCTAGAGATTGTACACATTCAACGTCAATGATGATCACCAATAACTTAACTAAACTTTACAAACAGTATTAGCATTTGTTTTATTGGGCACCACTCAATTTCTAGGTTTAATAATTAAAATACAACAAAAATTGAGAAAGGTTGTATCTCAAAGCATAATAGGTAATCTGAATAAGCACTAAACAACTGTATTTATATGTACATTTAATAAAGCAAAATGTCTGATTAATATCACCATAAAATAAGTAAAACGATATTTCTCGTAAAGCCTTACGATCTGAAAATTACTAAATTAAACACTGTACATAAGCTTATAATCTAGGTTTACTTAAAATTCAAAATGCAATTTGATCAATAATGAAACATGTATTGACCTATATCAACAAATTACAGTTGTGATAGGTTATGAACTCAAAGGTTTTTATCTCAGGAGCAGGACTTAGCTGTTCCTTTTTTTTAACCGTATCAAAATAACACTAACTGATTTGGTATTTAGTTAAACTGCACTAAAAGGATAAGTACTTACTTGTACAGAATAAATATTTTAATCTTGTCTTGAACGAACTGTAGCTTAAGATTTTTCATTTCCAATTCCAAGACAAATATACGATAATGTAAAGGTAATTTGAATTTGTATTTAACATACAAATAAACGAAACATAAACGTACGGGAAGGCACTATAACTTTCATCTATCTTCAACATAAAAATAGACGAACGGTAGCATATGGTAACATTAGATAATTAGCACAAAATGTTGACCCTACAATAATGGAAAGGTATAAACGACTAACGCAGATTCGAACGTCGAAAGCTGTTGATATAACGACGAACGCAGGATATGTATAACAGCATATGTGATTTATGCAAAACAAAGGTATCTCCATCTATGTTCATAAAGATGACATTGCATTATCTCGTCATTTTAACCAAGTTCAGTTCGTGACGTCATACCCACGCTTCTCAATGATACGTAAATTAACCAAAATAAAAGCTTTTTCTTAAGATAAGCGGTTTCCTTGTTCCTGCCTTCGTTCCCTTATAAAAGGGAAACAAGACTTAAAAAAGATAACGTCTGAACTGCACGGTATAATAAACGGAAATGCATAAGCGTGTTCAACTCACGTTACGCATAGAACTAAAATGGGATGTCTAAAATATACACAGGGACGTTCGTAATTATGTAGAGTGAAGAGACAATATTGAGATATAAAAAATTTAATTATTGAACGAAAAAAGAAATGGTTAAAGATACTAATGTAATGTAAATATCAATAATAATGCAAATTTCGAAACTTAAATTAAGGTAATGACAGACAAGAATTGGCACGTTACACTACCCGCCATATTGTCAATACGTCACAATAAATTCGCGCTAAGATCAAAATTCACCTATCACAATTGAGTATTTCGTGCGTTTCCTTGCCGTGTCGAAGGTTCCAACGTGGACCAAGACGTCAACGATGCGAAATAAACGTAGCCATCTTGCAATTCCATTCACACTGTAGATTAACCAGATTATCCCTGAACTTTTTATGCAATCTTGCATGTGCATCTCCTTTCATCTTCCCGATTGAACACCACAATCTTAGTTTTGTTCACGTTTACCTTTAGGTCCATGCTCTCACAATCGGCATCAAACTTCCTCAGAACAGTTTGTAGCTCATCCGCACTGTCACTTAATAAGACTATCTCATATGCATACACCAGAACACGTACATTTAGGTCACCAACAATTACACCATTTGTATCGGTACATGCTTGCTTAACACATTTATCCAGGTATACATTGAACAATCACGGTGACATCACACAGCCTTGTCGTACTGCTTGTTCAATATTAAAGTATTCACTCACACCTCCTCTTACCCTAACACATGCAAGGCCACCGTTGTATCCTGCCCTTATTCCGTTTATTTAACCTTTATTTACGCCATACTCAGTTAGTATTTCCCACAGCTTCTCCCTATTCACTCTGTCGTATGCTTTCTCCAGATCCAAACGCGCAGTACAGCTTCCTTTTTAAACTTTTCGATCACCTGCTGGAGAGCAACCGTCTAATCAACACATCATCTCCCTGGCATGAAGCCACCCTGCACATCACAAATCTTAGTTTGTATAGTTTCTCGTACTATATCAATCAGTATTCTTTCAACTACTTTAGCTAGTAAACTGAGAAAACGTATTCCTCTGTAGTTCTTGCAACCTCTCTCAGTGGTACAATGATCGCGTTCTTCCAATCCCTCGGCACTTTTTCACCTTTAAGGCATACATTGAATAATTCACACATTCTTCGTATAAGCTTTGCACCTCCATACTTTAGCATTTCACAAGTGGTTTCTGTTGCAGTGTTGCCCATGTTAATATTCTAGAACTTTATATTGTAGTTGGCAAGACAAGAACAAGTAAGTTGTCAAAAAAAAACAAACATTGACGTAGTCGTTTTGTACTTTTGTATTTTAAGTGATCAAAACAGTTTTCATTAAAAGAAAAAGAATTTAAACTAAAGTGAAGTATTATTTACTAAATATCCACAATAGGTTATGGGCCCAGTCTACGCTTGTGCCAGTGTTTGTGAGTTAGTGTTTGTAAATAATAACAATGGACTTTACAAAGCATATAAGACCGCTCAGTTGTGAGGCCGACTGGCCTATGTGGAAAAGGAAGGTAAGAGACCTCCTTGATTACCACGAAGGTGCCCTGGATGTAATTGATGGAAAACTTGTAAGGCAAGATTCGTTGGCTAGTTCAGCTTCGGAAGATGAAGTCAAGAAACATAAAGAAAGAAATGATCTTTTCTGAAAGGCTAACAGCTACGCCAAATCTATGATAACAAGTGCTGTAACAGATGCAGTGTACCAAAAAATTATGGACCAGGAGACAGCCCATGAAGCTTGGGAAGCACTGAAGGTACAGTTTGAGGCTACCTCAAAAGATCAACTGTTCAAGATATGTTCAGATTTTTTCAAGTTCAGTTGGACACCAGCAGATGATGTGTCAACTCATATTGCCAAATTAAAAAGCATGTGGTATGAAATTAACAACGGTTTAAAGGAGAAAAAAGAAAAAGAGTTGCCTGAGCTAATGATAGTGTGCAAGATTTTAAGTATACTACCAAGTAGCTTCAGTTCTTTTCAATCAAGTTGGATGATGTTAACAGAGGGAGACAAGAAAACCTTCGACGAGTTAGTTATTCAATTGTGTGCGTATGAAAGGAATTTTCTGAAGGCTGATAGCAGTAATTCAGTAGTTCAGGAGGCACTTGAGGTAAAGCATACTGCCAAGAAGACGCAAAGTAAGCCATTTAAATCTAAAGTTAAGAAAGGGGATGTCTGTAACTACTGTAAAGCAAAAGACCACTGGTTTTATCAGTGTCCAAAGTGGATTGCTGATGGGAAACCAAGACGATCAGAAAGCGCAGCAGTTGCAGGTGCAACAATCCTTTTAGTAGAAGCTGAAGCTTTCGCAGTTCAAGGGGATTTAGTTACCTGGTGGGTTGACAATGGTGCTACAAAACACGTCAGTAATAGTGCAGACTATTTTTCAGAGTTTTATAAGTTTGATAATCCTTATGGTATTAAAGGAGCAGGACAAGAAATTTTGCCAGCAGTAGGGTCAGGTGTTGATGGTCAGGACATAGTACTTTCAGATGTGTGGTATGTTCCTGGATTATCTAAAAATCTATTCTCAGTGCTCGCTGCTCATGACAAAAATCCTGAAAGTCTGTTCAAATCAAACGCTACAGATTGTTGTTTTTTGAGTAAAGGTAAAGTGATAGTGCAGGGGAAACGCTCCATTGGGGGAACCCTGTACAAGACAGATTCAGCCACAAAGAGTCAAAGTAGATGTAAATATTGTTGATCAGTCGTCAATGTTACAGTTATACCATGAGAGATGGGGTCACCAGGACAAACGTCACGTGAAGGCCATGCTTCAGAGGGAAATGGGCATAAGTGTTCCTTTAGAGAAAAACCTATGCGAGCCATGTGTCTATGGAAAAGCACATAGACTACCTTTTGGGCACAGAGAAAAGGTAAGCAAAACAGGCGAGCTTGTTTCAGGGGACGTATGTGGACCTTTTAAAGAATCCTTTGGAAAGAAAAGGTATGTAGCTATTTAAAGATGGTTATACAAAATTTCGCTACTGTTATGTTTTAAAGAAAATCAAAGTAAAATTAGTTCTAAGAGGTTTTCTTCAACATGCTAAAGCCATGGGGCATATTGTAAGAGAATTTTGAGTGATAACGGAGGCGAGCTAGATAACTCAGAAATAAGAGCTATGCTACAAGCAGAAGGCATAACTCAAAGACTGACAGCGCCGTACACGCCAGAACAAAATGGCGGCAGTGAACGAGAATTTAGAACTTGCGTTGAAATGGCTAGAACTTTCAAGTATTCAAGTAGTGAAGCTAGTTTTCCTGAAGAATTATGGGCGGAGTTAGTTGCTACTGCCACTTACATTCTAAATAGAACAGGAAAGTCATCAATAGAAGGAGTAAGCCCTTATGAGTTGTGGATGAAAAGAAGCCTAGAATAAAGCATTTGCGAATTATTGGGTCCATCTGCTATGCTCATATTCCAGCCCAAAAGCGCCGAAAAATGGACAAAAGACTATAAAAGGTTTTTAGTTGGCTATGATGGTGATGAAAGATACAGGATCTGGATTAGAGAAGAAAACAGGGTACTCTTGAGCAGAGATGTTACTTTCAATGAAATTCCAGGACAGTGTGAGGAACGCATGGAATTGCCATTAAAGGATTTAGAACATTCAAATGAGGGAAAGCAAAGCACTCAGGAAACAGATGGAATTCTGCCAGAAACAGAAGAGATATCGGAGTCTTCTGAAGAAAGTGGTTCAGATTCTGAATTTGAACCTCCAGAGGATTTCGATGAGCCGCTTGAGTCCCTCTCCAGAGTTTTAAGAGATCGCTCCAGTTTAAAGAAGCCAAAGACTTATGATGATTATGTAATGATAAGTGAAGACATCATGACTGAAACAGGCACTCCAAATTCATATTGTGAAGCAATCAATAGGAAAGACAGTTTCCATTGGAAGCAGGCAATGAATCAAGAGTTACAGTCTCTAGAAGAAAATGGTACATGGAATTGACCACCTTACCAGAAGGAGCAAAAGCCATACCATGCAAGTGGGTCTATAGAGTTAAGAACCATCCAGATGGTATTGTTGACAAGTACAAAGCCAGGCTTGCCATAAAGGGATACAGCCAGCGACAAGGTGTTGACTTCTTTGAGACATTTAGCCCTATTGCAAAACTGAGTACAATTCGTAGTATGCTCAGTATTGCTGCCCAGGAAAATATGTACCTACTTCAATTTGATGTCTCCAAAGCATTTTTGTATGGTGAACTAGAGGAGACAATATTTATGCAGCAGCCTGAAGGGTACAAAGACAGTTCTGGAAAGGTTTGTAGGTTGAAACGTAGCCTTTATGGATTACGTCAGGCTCCGAGATGTTGGTCCAAGCGTTTCAGCACATTCCTTCAGCAGGCCGGTTTCAAGATAAGTGAAGCAGACCCCTGTTTACACATTAGACAGAGAGAGACATAAAATTAATAGTAGCTCTCTACGTAGATGATGGGCTTGTGATGAGTTCTCATAAGCAAGAAGCTGATAACTTTGTAAAGGAGTTAGAAGCAGAATTCAAAGTCACAGAACAAGCATCATATTTTCTTGGACTTGAGATTGAACGTTCAGAAGACGGATCAGTCAGGATTTCCAGCAAGCATACGCTAAGAAAATTTTAGAGAGATTTGGCTTTCAAGACTGCAAGCCGGTGTCTACCCCAATGATTAGAGAACCTAGTAATGAAATCAAGGAAAGTGAGAAAAGAACAGACTTTCCTTACAGGAAAGCAGTTGGAGCATTGATGTATCTCATGGTGGGAACTCGACCTGATCTAGCATTCAGCGTGAGCTTTCTTTCCAGAACTTTAGACTGTTCAAGTTCTGAAGACGTAGGCAGACTAAAGCGAGTTTTGAGATACATTGCAGGCACTACTGAGCTTGGAATAGTGTATCGGCCAACCAAAAATAAAAACTTTGAATGTTACAGTGATTCAGATTTTGGAGGGTGTGATAAAACTGGGAGGTCAACAACCGGTGTTGTGATAACCCATGGGGATGGAGCTATTTCTTGGATGAGTTAGAGAAGCAGAACTTGTAGCTGCTAATGATGCAGTTAAAGAAGTGATTTGGATTAACCGACTTTTTAAGAGTATGGGAAGATTACAAGAGACGCCGATTCTCAGAGTGGATAATCTTGCTACAGTCAAATTAGTCCAAAACCCAGAATTTCCATCGGCGTACAAAACATATCAAGGTAAAATACTTTTTCATCAGAGAAAAAGTTTTGGAAAATGAAATTAAAGTTACTCATATTCCAACCACTCAACAAGTAGCAGATATTATGACGAAGCCCCTTCCTGGTCCAAGAATGAAAACCCTCTGCCGGGATCTTGGACTGTACACAAAATTTCAAGAATAAGGGAAAGTGTTGCAGTGTTGCCCATGTTAATATTCTAGAACTTTATATTGTAGTTGGCAAGACAAGAATAAGTAAGTTGTCAAAAAAAAAAAACATTGACGTAGTCGTTTTGTACTTTTGTATTTTAAGTGATCAAAACAGTTTTCATTAAAAGAAAAAGAATTTAAACTAAAGTGAAGTATTATTTACTAAATATCCACAATAGTTTCGTCTACGGCTGCTCCTTTACCGTTTTTCAACCTTTCCACCGTTTCCTCTACCTCGTTTATCCCAATATACTTCTCAGTTTCATTCAACATTCTTTCTACATTCTCCTTATTTAACCCTTCAGTCTTACTTTCATCACTACTGTACAGCTTTCCGAAATATTCTTGCCAGCATTTCCCCACTTCACAATCGTTCCACACTGTTTCGTTGCATGTATTTGTCACTCCTGCAGCGTTCTATTTCGGGCCACGTTTTGTATTTTTATATTTTTAACTCATTTCCAGAAGTTTTTTGTTTCAAAATCATTCTCCATTTTCTCTCCTTCCTCTTTACTTATTATCACTGCCTCCTTCGCTTCTTTGTTTCTTAATCTGTACACCTCATACAATCGCTTCTCCTCAGTCTAATTTTTTGCAGCAACCATTGTCATATAGGCATCTTTTTTCTTACATACTGCCTTTTTTACCGATTCATTCCACCAAGCACATTTTTCTGTCTACCTACAATCGCTCATCCACATATCTGCAACGTACAATTGACAACACTGTATGTACTGTAGTTAAGTGCCAGATGGTATTGCGTGGCGTTGTAATATATTATGGTATTGCTCTTTTTTCATTATGCCCTCAACTTTTACGAATTTTCCAACACCTGCATGACTGAAGCAAGCCCAAATCATCACAGAACCACCATCATGTTTTACGGTGGGCAAAATACACTGAGGCTTGTACCTTTCATTGGCTTTTCGACGAACGAATTGTAGTAGACGGCTACCAAAAAGCTGAAACTTCGACTCGTCTGTCCACAAAACGGATTTCCACTGATCAATGCTCCAGTCAATATGTTCTCTAGCAAAATCAAGTATCTTTTTTTGTTGACCGGACGAAGAAGTGGTTTTTTGACGGCTATACGTCCACTCATACCTTTTTTACGAAGCCGACGATTGACTGTAGTCAAAGAAATAGGCGAATATAAATCTTCATTGATTTCGGCACGAATAATCGACGCAGATTTGAATCGATCAGCTTTGCTAATGGCATAAATCTTATTGTCGACACTTTGAACCGTTTTTCGTGACCGACCAGATCTTTTTCTGTCAGTATTTACGCCAGTTTCTCGATGCCGCACTATTGCTTTTTAAACCGCACCCAACGAAACCTTTAATATTTGGGCGATGTCTCGATAAAATTATCTTTTTTGCAAAATTATGATTTGAGCTCGTTTTTCTACAGATAATTCCATTCGTTTTGCCATTTTTCACTTTCCGAAATTAATTTTGAAACAATATATCGATTAAAATGCTTGCACAATTATGCAATTACCGCAACAACTACCGAGTAACTAGATATAAGGTTATGTCGTGCAAAACAATTCAAAATAGACTTCAAAAAGGTTGACATTTTGTTTAAATATATTTCAATGTTAACTTAGATTATGTAGCTATAAAAAGAATACCAATAATTTGTTATGAAATAATTAAACAAAAAACAGTCATTTTTAAGTAAATCGACTTAAGTAACATAATCATAATTTTTTTTCTTTGCTGTTGATTTACTTCCTATAAATCGCATTCAAAATAATCATATAATGTTAAAACGATATCACACACACATTTCAAATAAAGATGGTTGTTTTCATAAAAAACATGAATAAACTACAAAGATCCTTATTTGCTTGGGTGTATTCAAACTTATTGCGTGTACAGTATATATTTACTTTTTTTGTACAGAAGGGACTAAAGAACAAAAGTAATAACAAAAAAAACAAATTTTCCCAAAAATTTCTTGACCATTTTCAGGGCTGAATCCCTTAATCTCTATTTGACATGAAGTTTTAAACTTCTGACATAGATTATTGTTTTTGTTTTTACGATGTTGCCCGTTTTCGTTATAAACGTATAAACGAGGTTGCATATTTATCCTAAAAAAATTGAAATTAAAATTATTTCATTTCTTTTAATTTAAGTTAGCATCTAGATGTCTATTAACCTGTCATGAAGTTTTAAACGCCTGTTTGCCATAGATTATTTTTCCGTTTACAATGTTGCCTATTTTTGTAATGAACTTTTTATAAGAGGTTGCATAATTATCCTAAAAAAATGTTATTAAAATTATTTCATTTCTTTTAATTTCCATTTTGTAGGTTGGAAGGTCATGTGGTGTACCACACCAGATATTTATACGTTCATAACGAAAACAGGCAACGTTGTAAAACAAAAACAATAATCTATGTTAGAGTGACGTTTAAAACTTCATGTCAGATAGAGATTAATAGACATAAATACGTGTTAACTTAAAAAAATTCCAAAGACATCGATAATACAGTTTAATCATTTTCGTTCATATTTAATTAATTTTTAGACTTACCTTGCGTTATATTAAGAAACTTTATAAAGAAGTTATATAAACTAAATTTTCTTTAAAAAATACGTTCCCACTTTTTCTTATAAAATTAATCGTTATTCAGATATTGAAAAAATTTGAACCAACACTTAAATGTTACTTATTTCCGCTAAATTATGCTTCCTATCAAACAATTGAATATAACATAATTAATCGATATGTTTAAGGTCTATATCTAAGTATTTTTTTATCTTTGAAACAATCTAATCAGCTGCAAGCGAAATGACAACAAAGTATAGAATTTTAAGTATGTAGGTGTTTTTGTTCTGGATTTATCGTGGATACCAACATACATCCACACACTTATCCAAACATCATGTCTGATCTTGGCGAAACTTGGCCAAAAGTTGTAAAATGAGCTAAGTCGATTGCATAACCTTCTATACCTATATATGTACATGCAGGTTGGAAGGTAATTATACAAAATTTATGTTACGATAACAATTACAGTTATTGTCTGTCATCAGTGGTAATGACAGATTTAAAAATTAAGGAATTGTAATAACGAGACTTTCTTTAATAGCATCTTTGGAAAAAATAAAAAACAAACAAATCATATAATGAACATATTTATTCTAGCATATTTTAGAACAGAAAACAGTAAACAAAAAAGAAATTGCAAGACATGGCAACAATAATAACACTAATCTACACTCTATTTAAATGGAGCTCAAGTTTTCTTTACATTACTACTGAAGTCACACAATTTTCACATTTTGAACAATTACTAATCACAGGGTGTATCAATTTATAAATATTTTATTTTATGTAAATATAAGACATTGTTTAATAAACCCTGTTATTGTAAAGAGAATAATTATACCAAAACAATATATAATTTTACATTGTACTTTTTTTATTAAAAAATAAGTCCGGCACATAAGATGCTACAAAAACACAGTTGAAGTTTATTATATCTATTTCTTAATGCTATTAAGTGAAAAGCTCGTAAACGTTTATTTTCTTATCACATTTTGAAATTTACATTCCAAAAAGTAAATTGAACACACATCTATTAATTAAGGCACACCAAAAGGCATGCATGAAAATGAACGGATTTGATTTCATACTGTTAGTGTAAGGCAAATGTATATATTTTTTTAAATGGATTGTTAATGTTTCAGGTTAGTAAATTTCTAAATCAATAAACATCAGTAACAAGCTTAATAATGTAAGATATTTAACATCAACTTGCTCAATTTTTAAAATATATACAATTAGCAAAATATCGAGATCAACTTCCATAAACTTATTTGTAAGTACAGTACAACCTGTTTAACTACTACATGGGACCGGATGAATGAAGGCCCGGAAAGGTAAAATGAAAGTATTAATGTTAGGTGCAATACCAGGATGTTTGTAAGGAAACATTTTCGGCACAAGACATTAAAACTACTGTACAAAAACTGTGTTAGAAACGTGTTTAGGCACAAGTACTATAATCATTGAGCATTTAATTTTTTTAATACACTACTTGCTTTCATATTTTTATGTAAGCATATTGTGTTGATGTTATGGCACATCTTGAAAAAATATACATAATTGATGAACACAGTAGTTTTTTCGAATTGGTGCGCCGTTCACACATCTTCGTGCAAGGCCTTCCATTTTAACCCGAGGCGTAAGCCGAACGATAAAATATAGGCCGAGCACCAAAAATGTGACAGCACACATGTGAATTGCCTACATAAAATTAGAAAAAGGTTACATTTTGAAATATATTAAATACATAAACAAAAAGGTGTATCTATTTAGTTATAGAGGGTTGCTCATTAGTGCGCGAAAGTGAATTTGCGGCTAAACTGCACAGTAGAAAAAAATGTTTTATATAAAAGTTGCTTGAATTCAAGCACGCTATTACCTAAAAATATTTTCGCATATACAGAGTGTTCCATAGAGCAGTACATCTTTCTTATTTTAAATGGAATGGTATAGTTTCTAACGCAGATTTCGTTTCTACTGGGAAAAATTACCACTTTCTATTAAACATGTCATATAGCTAAACATAACTGTTTTTGAAATATTTGTACTTTTAGATAAAAATTACCATTTTTCGTCGTAGTTCAAAAATGTATTTCGAGGTTACTACCAAATCTATGAATTTGTAACTCCGCATGTGATTAGTGCAGACATTGATCTTTTAAGAAATATTATGACTTATTTAATTTTTATACAGGATGTACTAGAAATATGAACTTAGTTTTTTGTTTTAAATGTAAATAACTATCTTATCTTATAAATACAACACCCTGTCTATTATTGCATTATTTGAAAGAAAATTCATTTTTTGTAATAAGAAAATTTTGTCTTATCTGCAACGGTTTTTCAAATATTTACAATTTTAAGATTTTATTTTAATTCTTCGTATAATATTAGGTATATTAACCACAAAACGATCATAACAGTTGTTACACTTAAATAAATAGTAAAATGTAATGACTTTTATATTACGTATGTAAGTGAGAATGTAATTTCATAAAAAACTTTTAATATATATAAAAATAATACTATGAAAAAAGAAACTTTTTTAAAAAGCACGCTTTTATTTACGCGTAGAAAGTGTACTAACAAGGATTATATTTATAAACATGTGACGAAGAGAAATGAATTATGATGTTATTATATTTAGTGGTAAAGATTTTTGATCACATTTTGGTACAAAGAAAAAAATTATTTTCTCCTTTTAGTGCACTTTCTACGCGTAAATAAAAGCGTGCTTTTTAAAAAGTTTCTTTTTCATAGTATTATTTTTATATCTATTAAAAGTTTTTTATGAAATCACATTCTCACTCACACATGTAATACAAAACTCAATACATTTTATCATTTATTTAAGTATGGCGACTGTTATGATCGTTTTCTGGTGAATATACCTAATATTATACAAGGTGCACATTTATTATGCCATAAAGAATTAAAATAAAAATCTCAAAATTATAGTTGCAGATAACCAAAATTTGCTTACAAAAAAATGTAGGTCTTTCAATTTTCTTTCGAATAATGTAATAATATACAGGGTGCTGTATTTAAGATAAGATAGTTATCTACATTTAAAGCAAAAAAACTATAAATTCATTATTCTGGTACACCCTCTATAAAAATTAAATGTCACAATATTTACTAAAAGATCAATGTCTGCATTAATTACATTCAGAGTTACAAATTTATAGATTTGGTAGTAACCTCAAAATAAATTTTTGAACTAAGATGAAAAATGATAATTTTTGATCTAAAAGTACAAATATTTCAAAAATGGTTAAGTTTAGCTATACGACATGTTTAATAGAAAGTGGTTGTTTTTCAGAGTAGAAACGAAATCCACAGTAAAAACTATACCATCCCATTGAAAATAAGAAAGATAGGTTTACCACTGTTATGGAACACTATATATGCAAAAATATTTTTAGCTTATAGCGTGCTTGGATTCAAGCAACTTTTGTATAAAATTTTTTTTTATTGTGCACAGTTTAGCCGCAAATTCACATTGACGCACTAATAAGCAACCCTGTATAACACTTTTTGGTTATGTATTTAAAGTAAGGATTACAAAAAAAATATGGGGCAAACTCAATCACATAGTAGGTACTGAAATGTACACTATCACAACCTACGTTCCTGTGAGAATAATACTGGGGAGGTAGTTGTTCTATGTTTGTAGAACACATGCGTAACCGAGGGTTAAACAACTAAATTCACAGAAATAGTAAATGTTTACTGTAGAACAGATATATTATCTAAAAGATTTATTTAATTTATAGTATTTAAAAATTTTTAATATAAATACATACTTATTAAAAATGTCTACCCCAATATCGGTCAGGACAATCAGATGAATCAGGTCCACTTAAACAGGGTTGTACTATAAATTACATATTAAACAATAAAAAAAATGTTGTTAAGTTCTCCTAATTACAAAAGTTTTTAACAGCCTAAATTTAGGTATTATTTCTAAGTTAATTACTTCAAAAAATATCTATGTCTATAAATTTTTATATGTTTCTTACATTTATTAAAATAATGCACAATTTAATCACGTCACAGACATACAAATAAAAAACCAACTGATGATTTCTAAATGTTAAATATTAGATTTACATTCTTAGTATTATACAAGAAAATCTGGTTCTTAAAGAAGTATTCACACGGTAATTATAAGAACCAGTCCAGGAAATAAACTGACATCAGTTGATTTTTTTCTTTAAGGCAATTTCCTTAATGCACATTGATAAATACACACTTATCATGCTTCGTACCTTTCACATTGTTCAAATTCAGTTATTTACCATACCATTCTTTAACCTCTAGAAATTTCGGTAATAAAATGCTGCATTGTAAATTCATAAAATATCAAATTATACCATTGTAAATTACATACTTTTTAAATGAGTTTTTCATGCATGTTTTGTACATTAATAAATTTAGCTGCAAACTTTAATACATAATTTAATCGAGTATTAAGTAATAACTTTTAAGACTAAAATCATCTGCATTTGTTTGCGCAAGAGAAACTTGGTAGTATAACATAAGTATGAAAATTTTAAACAAAATAGATAAAAACATCACAATTTAAGTAGATTAAAAGTAAACTGCCTAAAGCTGTAAATAAAACAAGTATTTTAATACCAACAAACATCGAAGGAATGAACCTAACTAACTCATAATGTTATATGACCTCATAAAATTCATGAATTATCAGTCTGATTGGTTATGTCCATTAAAAAAAAACATTAATTATATATTCACACGTGCATATTGCAAAATAATTTTTTCACTTATTAACATTCTAAATTTTTTACAATGAAAATAAGACTAATAGACAAACTGTTCATTCAGCTAATCGTTAATAATAAAAGTAATAACACAATAATAAACTGTACTAAAAAAATTCTAATCAGATAAAATATTTACGCCTTTAATAAATTGCAGGTTACTTACTTATTGTAATTAAATTTACGAAACTGAGCTAATTGCATTATGTGGTGCTCCCATTTGCGTTAAAACTTTATCAAGCCACTGTAATGGTCCATGTAAATGAACTTCTATCCAACATGGAGTACTGGTAACATCTTGTCTGTGATATTCGGCTCCCCAACCTTTTACAAAACTCATACGAATTGTACACATTTTTGTTAATTCATACACTGCTTCAAAACCATGATTAACACATTGTGATAATAATTGTGCAAATTCCGCATTATTAAAAATTCTCAATGAACAACCAGCTGGTATCTTACATACTGTGGATGGGTGAAATCCATGATGATGATTACAATTTCGGGATTGAACAAATATAGCAGAATCAGACAAGCATTCTGCATAAACTTCTCCGTTCACATAATACAAATGTACACCTTTTCCAATATGCCGCCTTGTATTCTCAATAGTTGAATTTCTATTGACATTACTTAATTGCCCTAAACAAAATCGATCACTGTTATTACTAGGGTTTGTGAAACCATCCACAATAACTGATGTACTATGACAATGAAAAACTTCACCAACACGACAATTTAATTCGTAGTACGCAATTGATGCCCAAAATGGTTGCTCTTGATACGCAACTGATTGAACATCACTCAGTGATGACTGCGGAGACTCCGGATGATGGCTGTTGTTATTTCCGTTTGCATTACTGTCATCCGTTGGGCTATAGGCTGGTGGAGGTGTTTCTGCCAGATTGGCATATGGTGATTGAGGATTTGAGGAAGTAACACTGCCAGGACTTCCGACACTTGACAACGGAGAACTCGGGCTTAAATTGTTACTTGAGAAACCATTAGCCGAGTAACTAACATTTGAAGGCATATTAGGTTCAACAAGTTGTTGAAACGGTAACAAAGAATGTCCTGGTACAAAATCATTATGTCTAGGTACAAGTACAGGAGGTAGTACAGGACTTTCCACACGTTTATAATGATACGGATTTATACATACTTCTTTTTGTTTAGCTGAAAATGGAAATTGACAATGTTCTAAAGGTTTTAATTCGTGGTGACTTTGTAGATCTGGCCAACGCCACACACGACAATAAATAACGTGAGGAAGACCTTTACGATGTGATACCTGTAAACGTCCATCCAAACTTCTAGGTATTGTTACACATTTGCTAGGTGTACCAGGACAAGAAAGTGCACGTTCTAATTCTTCAATAGCCCCTTTTCTTTTTTTCAATTTCTTCACTAAACTATCAACTGCTTTTTCTGCCCATTTTTCTTCTTCATCACCTTGCTTCCAACCCAATAATTTTTTAACAGCAGGACTTGTAAATGAGAATAAACTATTTAAAGTGGACATAGGACCACTACTTGACGATTCTGCTTCATCTGTCTCCATGATAGGCTAAAAAATGGTTATATTAATTGAAGTGCAAGCCCTTGAAATGATTCAGTAGTAGAGGTAATGACTCACACTTATTGATATTTCATGGGTCCAGCTGTACTCATTCATAAACATGATAAACAGATTTGCTTGTTTAGCTGTGAACGTAGTAAATGAAACTAATACGCAAAACCAGATTGAATCAAAGTGCAATAAACTTATGGCAATAATGTAAAATAAAAATAAAACAGAACCAGTTAGCTATGCAGTTGATAGTAAACTCACACTTTACGGATAAATTTTACCAACTTATCAACGCACTACGTAGTTACTTACCTTTATTTAATTAAAAAAGTTAATTACTAACACAATAATCACTTATTTATTATAAATTCATAATAAAAACCAATAATAAACATTCAGTTTTGCAAATCGGGTTCATTAATCGACGCCATATATATACACCTATTTTTCTACGCTCTTACTAGAGGGCCACTTATTCTTTAATTCGGCGGTAAATTTAAATAATCGTTTTGATTCAATTTTATTACTATGTGAAAGTATATTGAATTCCAGAATAACAATTATAAAGGAATCCTGTTTCTCCATTACATAAAGATATTTATTCTCAAATAGGTATCTTTTTTAATCTTACTGTATTGCAAATTACTTCCTGAATATAAGAGAAGCAGATAACATCATTATGTAAAAAAAAATACTTCGCGTAAAACGTTAATTTAGTTTTGTACTTATTAGGTAATTATTTATTAAATGACAGCAGCGTTACTATAGGATTGTTAAATAATTTTCAAATATGAAAACGACGTAATCTAAGTATACCCGCAATTAATTATAACATTGAGTAAAAAAAAGTTTTCAGTCAACGATTATAATCCCTGTTAGGGCTTCTAAGTTTTGCTTCTAAATAAATTTTAAATTGAAGAACGGTTTTCCAATGTACTTGTTAATATTTTGATATGTTTTATTTCAAATAAAGGGGATTGATTGCAATATACATAAATATTAAAAAAAATAAACTATAAAGAAAAGTAACTACAGTAAGTAATGATGACTTGCGGCTAAATCTCGATACATGCGGACCAATCACGCGTCTCCTTGTTTGACAACTCTGTAGTTAAGTATATAATCTAAAATCTGCGGTATAATAGGAAAAAAAAACATAAACAAAACTATTGTAACCTAACGGAATTAGATTGGATACACAAAACTACAATTGACCGAACAAAAGTAGATTAGATAAACAAAACTACTGTAACCTAACAGAAAAAAAATTTGCATGAGCCGGAAATCGAACCTACCTCAACCGCGTGTCAGGCGACCAATGTACCACTACATCAACCGTGCTCTCCCATGTTGACGTTGAAACTGTTATTTAAACCATAGTATACTTAAATACAGTATAGGGTAAGGTGGGGTTAATGCGTAACAGGGGTAACTGCAGCAGTTTATTACCGTTTAAAAAATATTCAAATAGTACTCGAATTAACCGCCAGTAGTTCCTTAGCAACCTTATAGCTATAATATAAATGCCTACCTTACCGACATCATGCAAAGTAACGTCATAAATGGCGATCAGCTGGTTACTTGTTTTTATACTCTTGTGAAAAATTGGCAATTTTTAGAAAATTATATGTTCTCTGTTAGTTTTAGGTAAGTATCTCAAGTTTTTATCACTAACTCTGAAGGCTTTGGTTGTCATACATACATATTAATTACTAAATCAACGTAATTTTAATTCCAACCTATAATACAGTGGTAGATGCAGTTCCCCATTTTTAAACCATTTTTGGGAAACTGCATCTACTACGAACTAGGAAAGTGCATCTACTAGATGCACTTCCCCGATATATAGCTATACTTCTTTTAGCTGTAGCTGGTTATGTTTTTAGGGTATCTAAATTGTACAGTATAGCAATCAAACATGCCCCGATATTACAGAAGAAAGACGGAAAAAGCAACCTATCCTAAAGAAAAACTACAAGCAGCCATAGAATATGTCAAATCAGGAAAAGGTTGCACTCTGTGTGCCAGTAAAATTTTTAATATTCCCAGAAATACAATACGGGATCACCTTCTTGGGAGAAGAGGTGTGAAGAGTTCCACAATGGGACGACCGCCAGTTTTTTCCAAACCAGAAGAAGAAGCTCTGGCCAATGGCATAAAGTAAGCAAAGCCTGTAATAATTTAAGGTTAGATAATTATAAATATGTAATTTTTTTAGAACCATGGAGAAGTGGGGTTTTGACCTCAGCCGGAAAGAGCTTCTGGAGATTGTTGGAACTTATGTTAGCAAAAATAATATCCATACACCTTTCAAGAACAACATCCCAGGTGAAGACTGGTTTTTGCGATTCAAGAAGACATACGGTTTGTCCATTAAGAAACCAGAAAGTCTTGCATATGCTCGGAGAAAAAGTGTAGATCCTTTTATAATAACTGAATATTTTCAACTGGTAAACAAGACATTAGATGAATTGAAATAAAAAATCAACCAAGTTGCATCTGGAATATGGACGAAACGTCCTTTTGCCATGATCCCTCAAAAACAAAAGTCGTAGACTCACTGCCGGATGTGGAAGAACCAATACAACAGTACTATTTACTGCTGCAGCAGATGGAACAAAAGATCCACCTCTTATAATTTACAAAGAGAAACATATGTGGGATACCTGGATGGCAAGAGAGGGAGAAAAGTATCCAGGCACTACTTACGCTGCCACAAAAAATGGGTGGATGGAAGGAGAAGTGTTTAAAAAGTATTTTATTAACACATTTTTGCCCAGCCTTGTAAAAAATCAACCAGCTTTAGTAGTGTATGATGGCCATGCTACTCATTTAAATTTAGAAATCATTGAAGCAGCCACTGCAGCAAATGTGGCTATTATAAAGTTACCTGCTCATAGTAGCCACATACTACAACCTCTTGATTTGAGTACATTTAGTTCAGTCAAGACAGCTTGGGATGAAACACTGGTGAAGTGGCAAAGAAGGAATATTGGCAAAACTCTGCCTAAACAACAATTTGCTGAAATGGTAGGTCGTGTATGGAAGGATATTAATCCTAAGATTATAGAGAATGGGTTCCAAAAGGCTGGTATTTTCCCATTTAATAATTTGGTTGTTTCGGAGCACAATTATGATCCAGAGCAACTCAAGCGATGGAAACTTCAACAAAAGAACAATGCTGTATCTTCAGTCTCCAGTTTAACTGCTGATAATGCCACAACGTCTGCTTCAAATATTAATTCAGAACCAAATAGTAATGCACTATTACCTGAACAAAATACAACTCTAACTGACAATAGAAGTGTTACTTTTACAGACTTACTACTAAAGACTTGCAGATCTGCACAAATTAATGACATAAATAAGAAAAAGACAAGGGTTGCTCCAGGAGCAGAATTAATAATAGCATCTGACGTAAGAAACAGATTAAAAGAAAAACTAAGTAATGCTTCACAACGTAAGGCCACCAGTAAAAACAATGAAAAGATATCGGCAAAACAGCCTGTAAAGAAAAGGAAGAAGAAAGAAATAGTACAAGGCTCTGATACAGATGAGGAGGAAACCGAAGCTGTGGACATGAAATCAGACGATGAGAGTGATTATGATAGCATTTCTGAAGTTGGAAGAGAAGATAGAGATGATATGGAATTTGGAAAACTTGCAGAAGAAAGAAGAGTTGGCGATTGGGTTCTCACAAAACTTCCTACTGAAAGATATACCATAATGTATTACATAGGAAAAATTGAATATGAACACACCACTACAGGCAATTTGCTTGGACTGCTGGTGATGATATATTGGAGATTCTACCTGAAAATATAACTCGAGTTTTTCCCTCTCCATCAATAGGTGGAAGAGGAGAAATTAATTTTGGTATAGATTTTTCTAACTTAAGTATCAACTAGGCTAAAAAAGCTAACTTAAAAAAATTTTGAATGATTTGATTATTTTAAGTTCTGTAGTTAAAATAATTAATTAATTATGAATAAGGATAATGGATTTTTACAGTTAAATGTTACACCTACTTTGTAATTTTTATGAATTTAGTGTTAACCATTTGTTTGTTAGCTATACCTAGCTGTTTAAAGAATTACTTGTTTATTTATATTATACCTAATAAAAAATTACTTACCAGTTAAATTTACGTGTCATGTTTCCCCTTTAGTTTTTCCTACCTTTGTGCGCAATTTTCACAATGTTATAACTTCAAAACTACAAATTGCTTTTAACTATAATTACAAACCAGAAAGAGGTAATATTAGGAGCACTTGCCCCAATTGAATTAATGTGATAGATGTGGCGTGTAGAAGCTGATGTTACACTTGCCCCAAATATGAGGTAAGTGCAGCTACCTACCAAAAAATGTATACAAAAATATCCAAAATATAAACCAGCATATAAAACTGTTGTTGTTCATAACATGAGCATAGTTGAAGTTGTAAGCTATCTTTATAAAAAAAATTCACCTGTTTAAAGTGGTTTAAAAAGGAATAACATTACATTTAATTTCAATTTTGCAAATTTGTAGCTGCAGTTACCCCACCTTACACTACTGTGTTTAAACCATTTATAGGAACGCAATTCCCTATTGGTCCACACTTATCGAGATTTAGCCGCAAGTTAGTGTTGTGCCACAGGGTTTTTCCACACCTTTTTGAATTTGGACGCACCAACATGAAATTGTCAGTATTACCGTTTGTTCACTGTGCACTCTTGAATTTCGGCACGTTATTTAACGAATCGCTATTAGTCTGTAAACTTGGTAGTGGTGTGTAAGGCGACCATTCGTCCCATAGTATACAGGACAGTACTTTTGTTAAACAAATCATTCCGTATATGTAATTATTTTAATAAATTACGTAATCGTTTGGTATTTTTTTTATCCCATTCTGACGTTTCATTGTTTACAAGGAAGTAATCAAAGCCTAGAAACTATGAAAAAGATAGTGCGATCTTCAGATAAGACACAATAGGATTACCTCACAGGTTCTATAGTTTATGAGTTTTTGCTAGCACTTAACTAAATTGCGCACGATTACGCTTATGAGTCAGTATTACGTGTTAAGTCTATCGAGAAGAGAATGACGGTACCTTCTACACGTGAAAAATAAAGATACCGGTGCGTGTAAATAAATATAGTGTAAATAGTTCGTTAGCTAAGGTTAATAAATAACTGTTTTTAAATAAATAATCGTGATAGTGTATCTAGTACGGTAGAAAATCAGAAATTTCCAAAAAGAAAGTGTACATTTAATAGCGATTTGGAAAGTGAATATCTATTTATTAAAAAGTCAACCTCAGACAGTGAAGTAAAGTGTTTAGATGATGTGCACAGTTTTTCACTTGCACATGGTGGAAAGGTGGATATTGTTCAACGCAGAAAAGGCAGATATTGCTACTTTTAGTAGTAGGAAAGTGTCTTTTTTCACATTTAGAAAAATGAAGAACAATAGCTAGCTGCGATTGAATGCACTTCGTCATTCCACAATAAGTCCTTTCGTTATATGGATTGCACTAGGAAGCTAATAAAGTTGCTTCTAACCAAAATTTGCATGTGCTAGAACCAAATCTGAAAAGTATTTTGTGTAACATTTTACCAAAAGAATCATAAAGCTACATACAAAATGATCTTAAAACGGTCAATTTATTAGCAGTAGAAGAAACAGCTATGCAATTATCTAACCTAGAAAGGAGAGCAGACAATTCCCTTAAGAATGACCCAACGATCAAAATTCTCCCGGCAGACAAAGGAAACGCGTAATGAATATGGACACTTACAACAGTAAGATCAAAGAACTACTGGACAGGGGGCGAGTACAAACAAACATCAATCTAAAGACGGATATACCTAATGCTGGCAAATCATAAGGGGAAGTTCTCCGATTAGCAGAGAACTAGATTTACCCCACACTACAGCAAACCTCCGCATCTGTACGGCCTACCAAAGATTCGTAAACAAGAAAATCCTCTGAGACCAATTGTGAGCTCGAGAAATTCACCTTGCTACCCATTGGCATACTATCTGGTAGGCATCATCGCACCCTTATCGGGAAAAACCTAGTCTATGGTCAAGAATACGCAGCACTTCGTGGAAACCATCAGAAACTTCCAACCAAGCCACGAAGAAATATTGGTAAGCTGCGACATCGTGAGCTATTCACAAATGTGCCCACCGTTAAGGCACTAACTAGCATAAGTAACAGGCTGGAAAAGGATGAAATGTTAGACGAACCCACGCAACTCTCGGTAAACACAATAATGGAACTTCTGACAATATGCAACAAGAGTTTGGAATGGCATCACCCATAGTGAGCAATATATATATATATATATATATATATATATATATATATATATATATATATATATATATATATATATATATATATATATATATATATATATATATATATATATATATATATATATAACAACACACACACACACACACACACATGGAAGACTTTGAAGACCAAGCGATATACGAATTCACAATCGAATTGGAGTCGGAACAAAAACTGTCATTCCTGGATGTCCTTGTACACAGGAATGACAACACTTTCACGAGAAGTGTATACACGAAACCTACCCACACGGGGAGGTACCTAGACTACAACTCGGATCATCACAAAAACTTAGTTAGGCGTGGCAAAATGATTGTATGATAGAGCGAAAACAATATGCTCAAAACAAGAGGACCTAAACAAAGGAAAATATAGCTAAAGCATAAATAGAAAATGGCTACCCTGATCTAACACCTAACCTAAACAGGGAAAGGGTCACCGGAAAAGAAGAATCTAAATATACAGCGATAATACCATATATACAAGGTACCTCAGACAAAATACAAAGGATTGGCAGCAAATACAAGATACGCACTGCCTTCAAATCGACCAGAACGCTCAGGGGATACTAACCAAAATCAAACCACACAATAAAGATCGGAATTCCAAGAATTGTGAATACAACCTACCATGCGAATACGGCAGAGCAGATATAGGAGAGAGCAGTAGACCACTCAAAGTGAGAACACAGGAACATAAGAATAACGTCCGCAAGGGCGAAACAGAAAAATCAAGAATCGACGAACATGTTTTGAACGAAGACCACCGCATCCAACGGGATAACGTACAGATAGTGGCAAAGGACGAGAATACAAACTCAAAGATACCACATACATCGCACTAGAAGAAAACCCAATAAGCCAAGCTTCTGTGGAAATGAAACCCATATGGATTCCAATAATGCGCGAAGAGCTTAAGCGCAATACACCTGCACAATAAGTTACGACGCAACATGCGCAATAAACTACTGCCAACCACCAAAAAGTTATATATATATATATATATATATATATATATATATATATATTGGATTACTCAGTGACTCAGCGGTAAAGGTGTCAGACTTGTAAGTGAAAGGTACCAAGTTCGAATGTGAGAGTAGTCAAGTAAATGGGAAAAAATCATAACATATGAATTCGACTTTAGTGCAAAAACAGTCTTTCTCAGGACTAAGCCTGATGACGGAAGCAGAGTCCGCTTCCAAAACGTCGCGCTCAAAAAGCAAAAACTGTGGAACTAGGCCGATTAACTCAACCAATCTAAGATATATTGTTTAAGAACAAGTTGTAACTCGCCTCAAAAAGAAAAAATTAATTTTATTAACGTTTGGGCATTTAACTGTATTCGCTCTATAAAATGATAGCCTGAGAATGTGCCAGTTGGCTGATTCCATAAGATATGATCTCAAAACTGATGTGGCGCATACTCACCCCAGAAGGGGTCACTATGCGCCACAAAAATTTTATTCTTTTCCAAATTTTAAAATGAGATTAACAATTTTTATATTGTAATACAGACACTAGTTTATATTATATGTCTTCCATGCAATTAGATATACTTCTGGTAATTATTTTTACAACTATATATAACACAAGCTTAAAAAGTGGCACAATTTAGCCCCATTTTACATTAAATAAAAACAGAGAATTGAGACAAAAAGGATACATTAAACATCAGGCTGAAGTTCGCGAGATGTTGAAAGATGCTTCAATGGTGCATACGTCTGTTTTCACAAAAGATGAAGAAGAAGCTTTTAAAGAAAAACAACATTTGTCCGGGGCGGCATTTTTACTCTCAGAATGTGAGAAAATATTAAAATAAAAATATTAATAATAATAGCATGCCGCCTTTCATTTGTAAAAACATTTATTATCACTGTTTTACAAGAAAGTTAAAATACTTGTTTTTCATCTATATACAGTCAAAGCTGCTTATAGCAAACCCGCTTATAACGAACTTCCGGGTATAACGTACTAGTTTTAAAAGTCCCGTCTCACTATCCATAAGATCCCTGATAAATATTGTTTGTTATGATAAACCCGTAAACAACGAACTTTCGGATATAACGTTCGGAAAAATTGTTTCCGTCAGTTAAATTTTACACAAAAGTAAGCAAGTAAAATGAATAACAGGTACGTAGAATATTTGATGTGCAAAGATAAGGTTTCTGTAATTCTTTTCTTAGAAATGCCTGCCTAAATTGGTGTTTAAATCTTTAATCCTAAAGGGTAATTATGTATTTTAACAATACTGTACACGCTGACCTTACAGGGTTTTTCCTAATCAACTTGTCAATCAAATAAATCGATTAACAGACTAGTTAAACAATAAGTGGCCTAATATCAAGGGTAATTTTAGTGATAATGGCGACGAAACTGGGCTATTTTTTTAAATTAAAGAACCCAGATAAGACACTAAAATTTAAAGGTGAAAAATGTGTAGGCGGAAAATTATCAAAAGAGCGGGTAACAGTTTTTGTGTGTACTAATTTAACCGGGACAGAAAAACGAAAGCAAATCACTCAAGCCACGGTGTTTCAAAAATGTAAATCGAAAATAATGTGGATAAACTGTTTTGGTCTACGAAATATAATAAACAATCGAAAATTACAGACTTTTTTAACAAAAACTAACTCATAAATGTGTAAATATTGTATAATATAGTGATTTATTAATGTATCGTAAAAATAAAATATTCATGTAACTTTTTTCTTTTATCGTTTATTACGAACTTCGGATAAAACAAACTTATTTTTCAAGTCCCTTGTGGTTCGTTATAACCGGATTCTACTTAATTATTCAATAATAATTATTAAATAAGGAACACGGGTGTTATTTGTATACACTACCTAATATAACCGCGCATCGCATATATACCATATAAATCAGCAAGCAGGGTGCCGCATGAACTTGTCTGAATTAGGAATAGACAAGAAATGACTTGTTTATTGTCTTCAATTATAAAAGGGCTGTCTTATTACAGCATAGCATTATTTTTGCCCATTCGTCGGTGGTGATAACAAGTGCAACTCGCAATTGTATATACTGTTCTGGTTCAATAATCAGTGTGATTTGTAATTTTTTAAGGTAAGTTAACCGTTAACTTACCGGATCTACGACATTATGGTATTTTGATCAGCAAAAGGTAAAATTTATTAAAAAATAAATATAGTTTAAAAACTAAAACATGTTTATGATCAATCGAACTAAAACGAAAATAATTCTTAATATAGGCAGAAAATATAAATAAACGAAAAAGATTAGTATTATTGTAAAAAAAGCGTGGGGTGCTCGATGAATAATACTAATCTTTTTCGTTTATTTATATTTTCTGTCTATATCAAGAATTATTTTTCGTTTTTTAGTTCGATTGATTATTAAAGCCTGTTTTTAGTTTTTTTAAACTATATTTATTTACATTGAGCTGTAGAATGGGTAGGATCGAAACATAGCTTCAAATAATTGACTTGTTCTATTTGAAATATCTAATGCCTTGAATTCGTCACAATCAAAAATGAGATGGTTTCCCTTGCAAAAATAACATGACAGTTTATTTGGAGCTAAAATTGGAAAGGACTGAAGGATAGGCATTGGATCCCAAATGCGCCGTATCTTGTATCGTATGCATCGCCGACCGCGCGTATGCTTGTTCAAAGAAGTCGGTTACAAACAGACAGACAAGCAAACAAACATATAGGTGAAGCTAATATAAGCGTGTTAAAAACAAACTTTCATTTAAATTTCATAATCTTTTTCAAGGTAGGTATTTGAAGAAGCTCCTTCTCAGATGAAAATTAAATTTTGAAAACGATTTTTGAACAAAGCAGATAAATTAATTAAAAAGTTATAAGACTTGTTTTGATAATTTTAAGTTTTATAAATAAAATTTTCTTAAAAATAGCAAAAGTTTGTTAGGTATTTTATAAAATTAAAATAAAATATTTATTTAAACATTGAGCATCCCAGAATAAATCTATGCATGATCTGACTAAATTGGACAAGAAAAATTGCCTGTTTTATACCATTTTAGATTTTGAAGCAAAATTGTGTAAAATGCAAGTGCTTATAGTTTTTCAAATTTGAAAGGTATCAGGTGTGGTAGGTTCGTTACTATTTTACTACTATTATATAATTTATAAATATAAAAAACATATAAAACTGCTTAATTGTTCCCCTAGATCTTAAATGAGCATAAAAAAGTGCAGTACTTGTCTAATGTAAGTCAGTACTAGTCTATTGTAAGACAATTTCCTAATAATTTGCTTTGTTTTATTTCAGATATTTTGTGTATCTTCCAGAATGTCCGAGGGACGCAAAAACTATCTGGTTGCGAATATAAAAAACGAAGGTTGGAAAAGGAAATGCAAAGGCAAAGACAAGCTTGCGCTTTACTAAACTATTTACAGAGTACGCCGGGCAGTACCAAAACAAATGACGACTCAAAATGTTCTACATCAAAGACAGCATTGAAAGACACTGGCAACAGTGACAACAGAGACTCACCTGAGAAAAATGAGGATCAACAAATGAACGATATACCTGAACTAATACTTGCAACTGACAGTGGCAGCCCTCCGTCGCCAAATGAGAGCACTATTGATACCAACGTGGCACCTACAGAAAGCGCTCAACAACTTTTACGTACAGATCCAGCACTCTGGCCAATGATACTACCAGACGCCGAAAGAATCTTTTTTGTAAGGCAAGGTCCACCTAAACCATTGTACAATTATAGATTTCCACACGATGAGACTGATAGAAAATTTGGCCCTAATTATTATAAAAGAATTTTAAGTAATGGAGAGCAAATTTTAAGAGACTGGCTAGTGTACTCTGTCTCAAAAAATTGCGTATATTGCTTTTGCTGCAAAATTTTTGGCTGTGTACTTAGTTCCCTTTCAAAGGAGGGGTTTAAAAGTTGGAAGCATCTGAATCAAACTCTAAAAGACCACGAAACTTCTAAAAATCATATTCAGTCCCAAAAATCTTTTCTAGAACTGAACCTAAGATTAAAGAGTTGTAAAACTATAGATGCGGATTCCCAAAGACGCTGAAATAAATCATTGGCAAGAAGTACTTTTAAGAATCGTAGAAATCACTAAAATGCTTGGTAAAAGTTGTCTGGCTTTCCAAGGTACAAGCGACAAGCTGTTTGAGCATAATAACGGTAAAAATAGTTGAGCTGCTATCTGAATTTGATCCCGTCATGGAAGAACACGTACGTAGGGTGCTTAAAAAAGAAGAAACGAAAGCTCACTATCTTGGGAAAAATATTCAAAACGAGATAAAGTGTGAAATCTTATATTATTAATGAAATAAAAAAAAGTCAAATATTATTCGATAATTTTAGATTGCACTCCTGATATTTCTAAGGTGGAGCAAATGACTCTTGTAATCAGGTATGTTTCAATCAATAAAACTGATTCCAATAAGGATGAGGTTGAAATTAAAATTAAGGAAAGTTTTTGGGTTTTCTTCCAGTTGAAAGGTCTACAGGGAAGCAAATGTTTGAAATTATAATTGCAGAACTTAATAATTTGGGTTTAAATTTAAAGGGTATAAGAGGACAGGGATATGACAACGGGTCTAATATGCGGGGCGATGAATCAGGAGTGCAATCTAGGATTAAGAACCTAAATCCGCGAGCTTTCTACGTTCAATGTAGTAGTCACTAGCTCAATCTAGTGGTTAACGATATGGTAAAACCATCTTTGGAAGGCGCTAATTTCTTTAATATGATTCAAAAAATATATGTATTTTTTTCAGCATCTACTTTTCACTGGGCAATTCTTCTAAAACATGTCCAGGGTTTGACTTTAAAACCATTAAGTGATACTAGATGGGAGAGTAGGATAGAGGCTTTAAAGCCTTTAAGATTTTATATCGGAGAATGAAGAAATTGATAATTTAATAAGGGACGAAGGCAGCCCTCGGGATTATTAAGTTGTATTAAACAATTTAAATTTTTGTGTTCAATAGTTCTTTGGTATAAAATTTTTAACGGTATTAATCCAATAAGCAAATTGTTGCAGACAAAAGATTATGATCTAGCATCTGCACTTGATCTTTTGCAAAATTGTAAAAAGTTTTTTCAGGATCTTCGATCAGATAAATCTTTTAATGAAACTATTGTTGATGCAAGAGAACTGGCTGACGAAATTGACGTTGAAGCCAATTTTGAATCAACAATACTACGACACCGCGTAAGAAGAAAAAAAAGGAATTTCTCATACGAAGCTCGAGATGAACCGATCGAGAATCCTAAACAAAATTATTAGGTAGACTTTTTTTTATTTCACAATTGACCAGGCACTAAATGCAATAGATACTAGATTTAAACAACTTAGTCGCTATTGTAATTATTTTAAATTTTTATATAACATATTTGATTTAAAGGGGCATGTCTAAAGAAAATCTTTTAAAACCTTGCAACGATCTAGAAAGTATTTTAACTCACGGTGATTCTGTTGATATTAATGGGGTAGAATTAGCAGAAGAAATTTGTGCAGTATCTGGGCTTATGGGCAAAAAAGAAAGCCCAAGCACTGTTCTAAAATTAATAACAATATTAAATTGTGCCCCAAACCTAAATGTTTCCTTAAGAGTATTGCTGTGTATACCAACAACTGTTGCAAGTGGAGAACGAAGTTTTTCCAAATTAAAATTGATTAAGAATTTTTTACGTTCAACTACATCGCAAAATCGTCTTAATGGGTTGACCATTTTAGCGATTGAGCATGAAATTGCTGATCAAGTTAACTTAAAAGATGTAATAAAAACATTTGCGGAAATCAAAGTTAGAAAGAAAAATTTCTTTTAGGTTACTTTATTTTATAGTTATATTTTTATAGAATCTAAAATTTCTCTGTTTGGTTATGCAATATTTTTTGTACTTTCTTAATAGAACATAAGCATAGCAATAAAAATGCACCTTATATGTACCAGTACTTTTAAGTTTTGCCCTTTTTAAATGTTTATTATGTAATGTATTACATATATTTTTTTAAATAAATGATTTTAACATAATTTTTATTTTATTTAAAAAAAATTGGCGGGAAATTGTCTGTTTGTCCGGCGTGACATGAAGTCTAGAGCGGGCCCTGTAAAAACGCGAATTACCATCTGCTTTCTTTGGGCCCACAAACAATCTGCAGAGTTTGATGGGAAAATATATATTTGCGACTTTTGTACCTACATTACTTTGTTCCGTATACTTTGAAGACTTATTTGACAAAGCCACAACAAAAAAACAAAAGAAATTCGCAAAGTTGCTTAGGTGGCCCCCATTCCCCTACTCTCCCCTAGACGATTTATCTTATTTTGAAAATGAGTTATTTATTAAAGAACTTAAATTGTATGATGATGGGCCAGGTATTAGTTTTACGTCTGGTATTTTTGTTTTTTCATACAATTTTATTTTAGTCTAATTTGATTTGATGTTTGTACCAAAAAATATAATGCGTTTCCAGTAAATGATTGTGATAGTCGTATAGCACCAAATCAAATTTTAAATAATTAAAATGTTACACAACTTGCTACATAAATACATTTAAAATTAAAAGGAACAATTTCATGAAACATTTATTTACCTTCCATATTAAAGTTTATTTGAATTTCCCGCACTATTTATGAAGGTTGGCATGACAATTATGTTTTAAATGACAATTTTAAAGCTTGTTTCTGGAGTGTTCGATTCAGAACGTGCTTTTGTAATTCAACTAGTTTGATACCGGTAAAAATGGACCAAGTAAGTTTTAATAAAAACAATTTTTTATATTACCGGTTCCTTACTAATGGTTACATCAAGAAATATTTTATATATATATTATAAATACAGATAATTAATATTTAATTTAAGGTTGCAGCATTGAAAGATAAAGGAAATGCGGCTCTAGCAGAAAATAAGTATGAGGAAGCTACCAAATTCTATACAGAAGCGATTAATTTAGATGGCAATAACCATGTACTATACTCTAATCGATCGGCAGCATATGCAAAAGCAAATAAGTATAATGAAGCATTAAAAGATGCTGAAAAAACTGTTGAAATTAAACCTGATTGGGGTAAGGGGTATTCACGAAAAGGTTCTGCATTAGCTTACTTAAAACGAACAGATGAAGCAATAGCAGCTTACGAAAAAGGGTTACAAGTAGATCCTAGTAATGCACAACTTAAAGATGGTTTATTGGAAGTACGTGCGCAAAAAGAATCTAGTAGTAAAGGTTTCCCTAATCCATTTGCTAGTCCAGATGTACTTATAAGACTACAGCTGGATCCTAGAACCAAAGATTTTATGAACGATCCTTCATTTGTAAATTTAATTCAACAGATTCAAAGAAATCCTAATTTTCTAACACAAAATTTACAAGATTCACGTATAATTACAGCTTTAGGAGTACTAATGGGATTTGATATGAGCCAAGATGAACCAATGGATACAGAACCACCATTTGCACCACCTCCAAGAAAATCGGAACCTAAACCAGAACCAAAAAAAGAACCTGAACCTGAATTACCTGAAAACAAGAAACTAGCAAAGCAAGCAAAGGAATTAGGAAATGAAGCTTATAAAAGAAAAGATTTTCCAAGTGCCATAACACATTATGAAGGTGCACTTAAAGAAGATCCCACTGATATAACATTTTACAATAATTTAGCTGCTGTTTACTTTGAACAAAAACAATATGAAAAGTGCATTGAAAATGTGAAAAAGGCATTGAAATTGGCCGAGAAAATAGAGCTGATTTTAAACTCATTGCTAAAGCATTTATGAGAATTGGTAATGCTCATAAAAAAATGAAAAATTATAAAAATGCTAAGGTTGCATATGAAAAGTCAATGTCAGAACACAGAACTCCGGAAATTAAAACACTTCTCTCACAAGTAGAAAAAGTTATTAAAGAAGAAGAACGAAAGGCATATGTAGATCCTACTAAGGCTGAAGAAGAAAAGGAGTTAGGTAACGAATGGTTTAAAAAGGGAGATTATGCAACAGCGGTTAAACACTACACAGAAGCAATTAAGCGTAATCCAGATGATGCGAAACTATATAGTAATCGTGCAGCTTGCTATACCAAACTTGCAGCTTTCGATTTGGGTTTAAAAGATTGCGAAAAATGTGTAGAACTTGATCCTAAGTTTATTAAAGGTTGGATAAGAAAAGGATGTATTTTACAAGTATGTTACATATATGTATCTGTGAAATTTTCATGAAATATTTTTTAGGGAATGCAACAGTCAAGTAAGGCTATTGCAGCATTTCAAAAAGCATTAGAAATAGATCCAAATAATGCGGAAGCTTTACAGGGTTATAGGCAATGTACTTTAGAAAATGCAGGTATAGGTGGTGATCCTGAAAAAATTAGGCAACGTGCTATGGCCGATCCTGAAGTTCAATCAATTTTACGTGACCCAGCCATGAGGATGATATTGGAACAAATGCAAAATGATCCAAAAGCAGTACAAGATCATCTACGAAATCCTGATATTGCTGCTAAAATACAAAAGTTATTGGAATCTGGATTGATAGCCATACGTTAAATTTTTAGTCATTTAATAATTTTCAGTATACTACTACACTGTTCAGAATTTCTTATAATTTTTAAGTTGATTATCTATGCTAATTTAAGTCTTTTTTTAAGATATTTAGGAGTTTATCATATGCCTTTCCAATTTTTTAATCTATGAGACATTCTTGTTAGTGTCAATTAGTGAAATAAAGTTATGCCAATATTAGAGCATTGGTTTGGTTTTTTGTTATCTTTTTATTATACTGTTAGAAACTAAAGAATATCATCGGTTTCTAATGATTATTCAATTGACAGTTTAGCTGTCCATTGATAATACCCTTGTTTATATACAGGCTGGGCCAATAATGTGTTGGCGGAAGATTGTAGGTTTATTAAGGAATATTTCTACATTTTGTTGATGGGATGTGGTGGGGTGTCCTGATGGCTACAAACCTAAAATATTTCCAATTAAATCTCAAAAGTTTATACAGGGTGATTTATATCAAAGTTACATTTTCTAAATGTAACCTCCTGTATATTATTGCATATTTGGATTCCTTAGTCAATTCTAGTATGTCTTTATTTATCACACATGGTACCTTGTCTGAAAACAAATATCATTGTGATCACAAAACTTAGAAGGCAGTGACTGCGATGTTATTAGATGTGAAATGTACTAGCGTGGACCGGACGGATAAATCCGAATTCTGCTTGTGTTTGGAGGTATCAGGTCTAATCTTAATGCTATTCACCAACATCTTGAACAATTACAACCTGATATATTGTTTCTGTCTGAAACACAAGTCTCCTCGGAAAGCTCCGAGTCACCCGACTTGCAATTTCCTCAATACCATCTTCACTCTAACTTTCGATATAAAGGAGGCGTATGTGCCTACATCAAGGACAGAATTGCTTGCAAGAGGGTTTCTTCCTTAGAAAATAAAAATTTTGACGTGATTTGGTTTAAACATTCTGGTCCTAATTTTGTGAAATTCTACTGTTGCATTTATAGGTCTCCTAATGACAGCAACTTTCAAGACTTCTTCGATTACCTTAGTACGAAAGTTGACTATCTCCTGTCTCAGTTTCCATCTTGCGATATCTCATTTGTAGGCGATTTCAATGTTCATAACTCTAATTGGCTTCAATTTTCATCTACTACAAATCCGCTGGTCATAGTGCAGAAACATTTGCTATTTCATGTGATCTCACACAAATGATTTCTGAACCCACAAGAATCCCTGATAACCCTAACCATACTCCACATCTTCTAGATCTCTTTCTTACATCAAACCCTCTTGTTTATAAAACTTCCGTTCTTTCGCCTTTAGGTCTTTCCGACCATTGTCTAATAAAAATCATTTCTACTGTACCTAATTCCACTGTTGTTCGCAAAACCGATAGAACCTTGTGGTGTTTTAAGTCAGCTCGATGGAGTGATTTACGGGATTTCTTTGCAACCTTTCCATGGCGTGAATATTGTTTTAAGTCGTCCTCTTCTTCGGACATCGCTCTTTCAGTATCTGAAGTCATCCTCATGGGAATGAGTTATACATTCCGAAAAAACAGTACCGTGTAGGTCATTCACGTTCCCAACCCTGTTTCAACAATGCTTATTCTGATGCAATATCTTTAAAAATAAATGTTACATTAAATGGAAATCTAATAAATCGGTTGACAGTCATGTAGAATACGTTGGTACTAGAAATATCTGCAAAAGTGTCATCACTAAAACTAAAAAGTTGTTCGAACAACGAAAATGCAATGAACTAGCTACATCTCCTTTAGGCAGTCGTAAATTTTGGTCTTTAGCAAAAGCCATTAGTAAAACTTTCGAACATCTTCATTTCCCCCTGACATCTATTGACGGATCGGTAGTTGCTGATTCTGTAGACAAAGCCAACGTTTTGTGGATTTGTTTGCATCAAACTCGTGTCTCAATGATTCTGGAAAAGATGTGCCCCTAGTCAACTCTTCTTCATACGTTATGAAACCAATTCATTTTCGGTACAAGATCTTGGAATCGATCATCAGTAGGCTTGATCTCAATAAGTCGACTGGCCCAGACGGTATCCCAGCTATTGTCTTAAAGAAATGTTCCCCCGAACTAGTACCAGTCCTATCTAAGCTCTATACGATCTCTATATCTTCTGGGAATTCCTTCAACATGGAAGTTAGCAAATGTTCAACCTATTCCCAAAAAGGTGATAAGACCGATCCCTCAAATTACAGACCAATTGCCATCACTTCCATTTTGTCTAAAATCATGGAAAAAGCCATCAATCAGCAACTGCTCACGTTTCTTGAAACTAACATACTCCTTAGTGACCATCATTATGGGTTTAGGCAAAGTCGTTCAACAGGCGATCTTCTTTCATATGTGACCCAAGTTTGGAACAATACAGTAGAGCAGTCCGGTGAAACAGTTGTAGTCGCTTTAGATATCTCAAAGGCATTTGACCAAGTTTGGCATAAGTGTTTACTTGCCAAACTCACCTCGTTTGGGTTAAATGATCCGCTCATCAACTGGGTTTCTAGTTTCCTTGATGAAAGACGAATACGTGTCGTAGTTGATGGCTTTTTTTCAAAAGAAGTTAGCATTAACGCGGGCGTACCACAGGGATCCGTTATAGCGCCTACACTTTTTCTGCTGTACATAAACGACCTTATTTCTTCAACAACTAACCCCATCCATTGCTTTGCTGACGATAGCACTCTTCACTGTAGTTCATCTCAGTCTACTCATAGTGATAATCCACCTTCTATGTCAAATCAAGAAATTAAAGCTGAAATGGCAAATTCAATCAACAAAGACATTCAACGTATTCTCGAATGGGGAAGCAATAATCTAGTTAAATTTAATGCTAACAAAACTCAGTGTTGCCTTATGTCCGCCAAAAAGATCGATCATTTCCTGTTGTAAGTATGAATGGCTCAGTTCTTAAGTTTTCAGACTCTATTACTCTGTTGGGTATGACTGTATCTTCAAATCTCTCATGGGTTGACCATCTTCTGTCAGCTACCAAAACAGCTGCTCGTAAAATAGGCTTTTGTACAGATCTAAGCAGTACTTTACCTCTCGACAACTCCTTTTGCTGTATAAGGCCCAAATTCGGCCTCATCTGGAATATAATTCTCACCTTTGGGTTAGTGCTCCCAATACGCTCTCGATATCGTTGATCGTATTCAAAAGAGAGCGATTAGGCTTATAAATGACCCGTCTTTAACTTCTCACATACAGTCCCTTGAGCATAGAAGGATGGTTTCAGTTCTTTCTTTGTATTATCGTTATTACAACGGCTATTGTGCTGGTGAATTACATTCTTTGATACCATCTCCGGCTATCTTTGCGAGAAACACTCGGTTCGCTCAATCACATCATCAGTATGCAGTACAAATCTCCACTTGTCGTACCAAACGGGCGCAATCCACATTTTTCTACACGGCTTCTAAACTCTGGAATGATCTCCCTAGTTCCTGTTTTCCTCTCACTTATGATATGAGAAAATTTAAGGTAGCTGTTCATAGGCATCTATTGGCAATTCATTATCCCTCTATCCATCCTCCTAAGTGTTCCTGAGTGCTTTAGCACGATAGGCCTTATTTAGCCTGTTCAGGTCCACAATCATAAAAAAAAAAAAAAAGAAATTTCAAATGGAACGGCAATTTTTTCATTTTTGCATTAAATGAAAATTTTTTTACCTTTCTAACGATATAAACTAGTTTGTATCTATCTTCGCTAGGTTTCTTTTAGTTTCACAATTTCTGATTCAATGTAATGTATTTTTCAATTTTTAGTTTGTATTATCTAGTAACCCATGGAAAGTAAACAAGAAACGATTCACATTATAAAACATTATTTATTAAGTAGAAAAATACATAAACACAAACAACAAAATTACGAGCTAAAATAAAAACAATTTTAATAAACGTACAAAATGTCTACCATCTTGTTCTAAGCAAATTTTAATTCTACGACGAAAATAATTTTTAACCTTATTTAACATTAACCGTTGCAAAAACATTTCGGATTCTATTTTTCATATCTTCCACAGTGGTTGGTAGTTCAGCATGCACTTTTTCCTTGACATACCCCCACAAAAAGAAAGTAAATATCTGGAGATCTTGTTGGCCATCGTGTTGGTCCATCCCTTCCTATCCACTTTTCAACAAATGCATTATTAACAGTAGCACTGCTGGCTATTGTTTTACCTAAAACTGCTGTAGCCGGACATTTTGATCTCTGGACAAGAAAGGTAATTTTGAGATGTATTCTTTATATAATTTTCACTTAATTGAGAAATAAACATAAAAAAAACACATTTTAGGTAAATATTCATTTTAATTAAATAAAAATCAAATTGATTCTAATACATTTAGAATTTGGTACAGTTTTACATGCTGTATTAACTCTAGAATTCAAACAAATAACTGTCTGTTACATTTCCACATTTTCCACAAACATATTTGTTATACATTGAACAAACGTTAGCAGTTTTATTTTTGTCACATTTTTTAAATTTGGCACTGATGAGACGTTTTTTAGGTTTCGTTGTATCAGATGTGCTGGTACTTGCACCAGAATCTTGTTTCGAATTGAAATACTCTTTTCTTAGTTCCTCAGCTAGAGTGAAAATAAAGTCTCTTCTTTTTATTTTACTGCTTACGACTTCCTTATAAACTATCCAGGCGTTGATTGTGCTAAGATCTAAAACATTGTAAAACACATGAATTGGCCATCTATGTGAACCAGCTTTCGTAGAATATTTTCTAGCAATTTGGTCCAACACATCTACCCCAAACCTTGTTTCATCGTAATACAACACTGTCTCAAGTTTCTTCTTTTTCCCATCATTTATATAGCCACAGTTGGATGTAGCGTACTTAGCAATGTGGTATTTTTATTAACTTTACCCTGATCAATTGACAAGGTGCTTTTATCATTTTTCATTACTGTGGTAGAATATAACTCTGCCCTTTTATTCTTGATACAAATTGTTAATTCCCTTCTTGCTCGGTTCATTGTTACTACTATTGTTGTTATTTTTTGCCACCATTGTTGGTAACTTTTGGCTGGTAAAAAAGTTGTCGGTAGTAACATTTCTACCCATATTTAGGAAAGGTTCCATTAGGGTGAAGGGAGGAAAGTTGGGCCACCTTTTTAAATATTTAAAGTAAAAACTTTATTTATCAAAAATAAAATATAAATAAAACAATTTTGAAAATTCAGGAACATTTGTACCTTCCGTAACTTAACAGAAACTTAAAACACTTATTACTTAAGTTGTAAAAAAATATAATCTAAATAGTCAAAAGGGTCCATCTCTCCTCTTCAATGTAGGAGAGATGGACCGACCACGGTAGGAGAGATGGACCTATTACTAGTTGGATTTTTTCTTGGCTATTTTACTGCCACAAGGTTGGCAAATGTTTTCGTACGAGGTGCAATTCTCATGAAGCGATCGCAGACATGTTATACACTGTATCCATTCTTTTTTTACGGTGCAACGATAATCTTCGTGGCAGCCTACACATTCATTCTCTAAATCGCTGAAATTTTCGTCATTAGAGGAAGAATCATTCAATTCAATTTTACTTGATTCAGAGGAAGATATCTCGTGTGTCCTAATTTTTTTTTTTATTGTTGGGTTAAATTTTTTCTTTTTTGGTTTAAGGTTACTTTTTTTGACGCTAGTTCCTTTCTACTTTTTATGTACTCTGGTGAAGTTATAACACCTGTAATCTTTCTACGGACCCGTTTTTGAGAAGAAGGTACAACAGGGAGTGGTGAAATTTCATCAAATGCTTTACCTGGAGTTATCTCTTGGCAGCTTGTTGATTTTTCCGGAGTACTATGCTTCAACTGTAGGCCAGAGGGGCCCGGTTCTGGTGAATTGGGCCTATTTGGTATTTGCTCATAAGATTAAATTGTAGTAGAGACCGAGTGGTCAGGATTTAGGAGAAATGCGTAATCTGGAATTATGTTTGGATTAAATGGATATATTCCAGTAGCCGCGAATGCGGATACTGCATTTTGAACTGTTGCCGATTTTCCCCAAGCCTCGCCCAACAGCTTTCCAAACTGCAATCTCTTAAGATCCTTTGTAGGGTGACTTTTAACCATTTGCCTACAAGCTTCGTAGTAGTTCCCCTTAAGAGATTTAAAAAACGCCCATCTAATGGCTGCACGTAATGTGTGGTGTGGGATGGTAAACAGAATAAAATTATATCATTCTGTTCTGCTAGCTCCAGCAGTTCAATGTTTGTAGTATGGGATGTGTGACCATCTACTATTAATAAAGTCTTACCAGGTGACTTTCTTGGAATGAAATGTACTTGTAACCAATCCAAAAATATGCTAGAATTTACATACGCCGACTTTTCTGACATTTCAATTTTTGATCCAGGTGGCATCCCGTCATGCCACTCTTCCTTCTTGTTTTTACCTATAAATATGCAGTAAGGCGGTAAATACACACCTTCTGCATTAAAACATGTAATTATGGAAATAGTTTCCCCTTTTTCGGCAGGGCTAATGCTGGGAACAACTTTTGAACCCTTTTCTGCGAGGACTAGCCCGGGTCTGGTGTTTAGTTGGAGCCCAGTTTCATCTGTGTTATAAACATTTCCAGGTTTATCGAATAAGTTGTGCTCTGATAGAATTTTATCAAGTTCTGCGAAGTATCTTTCTACGGTGTCTTTCGACATTCCTAACGCTCGGAAGTATTTTCTGCTTTTCGTACTGTAATATCGCGCCTTCGACGCAAGAAAGACTGCAACCACTTTTCTCCTGCTTTATCTGAAATAAAAAGTAAACAAGTTAGCTACAAGTATTAAGTTTAAAATCTGATAAAGTTACCATTTTTAAATTTGTGTTTAATTCCAAGGCGGTTTGCTAAATTAAATGCCATTTCGCGAACTTCAATTCTGGTAGGGGCAAAGCCAAATTAGTTTCTCTTCAGCATTTGCTCCAAGCATGGAGTCAGGACCAAGCCGATCTAGTTTTTGGTGATTATTGCTTTTTATTCTTCTTTTAAGGGTTGACTTAGGTATATTAAAAGTGTTTGGGGCCTCATTTATACCCATTTGTTGGGATGTAACTGCAGTTATTGCATTATGTAAATTTTCCGCAGTCCAAGAGCTCCTTGGCGCTACATTTTGCTTCCGAATATAAATGTTCGGCATTTTCTGCGACAAAAAATACAGGTCCATTTCTCCTCCCACTAGATGGTCCGTCTGTCCTCAAATGAGAGGAGAGATGGACCAGGCTATAAAATACATTGCAAACGTTAAAACATTCCGCTTTTTCATTGTTGCCATTATATTTAAAATATCCCCGTTGGACCGTCTATCCTACTGGTCCATCTCTCCTCTGTTTACCCTAATTCTAAAACAACATATTCTGGAAGGGGTTGGTTGTTAGGACGCATATCATCCTTTCCTAAATAAGGAAAACCGTTCAGGAGATATTTAGAATTCGTATCAACAGCTAGCCAAAATTTTACACCAAATTTATCAGGCTTATTCGCCATATATTGCGTAAACCTGCATCTAGCTTTAGTAGGAAACAGTTGTTCGTCTACTGTAATATTTGATCCTGGAACATACTTTACAGTTACTAATAAATCTATCCCATATTTCGGACGTCAAAGCAAACTTATCACTAACTAGACGTTCTTTTCGTGTTGATCGAATATCAAATCTTAAAAATCTCATGATTTCACGAAATCGATTGCGTGACATGGTCTCACGAAAAAATTGCGGTCCCCAAGTAACAGACCATAAACTGTCAAGGTGTAATGTTCTTGCGCCGTAAGCACTACGAGCTAGCAATATTGCAAGAAAAGCGTCAAGTTCTTGAAGAGACAATGACCAGGTTGTATCATCTCCTAGTTGTCGTTTATCTTCAATTTCAGTACATTTTTTAATGCGTTTTAGCGTTGTGTTATCTATAAATAATTGAAATGCACTTAGCACAGAGTTAGCAAACACATTTCTTTTTACATAAAAGTGTTGGTCCAGGAGTATTTCGCATAACATTTCTTTGAACTATACAGCCAACATAAGATCCACTTGCTTCCACAACTTCCCATGTATCATTAGATTTGAATGATTGCTTACAGGTAAATGCATGCAATTTTTTCGTTTTGGATGGTGTTCAATGTCATACAATGTCATAACTAATTTCATTAGATATACAAGGATCAGAAGTGGCATTATTCATGCTGACATCAGATTCTTCACTTTGTTCACTACTTTTGTCATCAACAGGAACAGCTTCATCACTTTCACCATCTTCGGAGTGGTTGTTTGCTTTTTCGGATTCGCATTCAGATAAATTTTCCAACTCCGCAAGATAATCTAAAGCCTGTTGTTGTGTAAAACCACGAGACGACCACATTTTCTTTATTACGAAATTAACCCCGTAATAAGCACAGAAGTATCTCACAAGAACGTTCACTTGCAACTAATTTGAAATCTCAAAGTACTTGAATCTCTATAGTTCTACATACATAAACACAAAACTTGCATCGATTAGGGGCTTGAATCTTGATGGCGCAGTTGTTAGCGCGGTACTCTAGCAAAGTACAGCTCATAGGTTCAAATCCAACTCGAGGTAAACTTTTATTTATGTCTTTAATAAAATTAACAATAATTTTTAATTACATATTTACTTTTGAACTGATTCGTTCATAACAAAAACTTAGATAATTTTATATTAGTCAAGTTGCTTTGGTATGTGTGAATCCTTGCGATATTGCAGGCTCACATTCCATTAATATAAGTAATTTGATTGTTATTTCATTATATTTAGAATTTACATCAGTTCTACATACATAAACACAAATTTGCATCGACTAGGGGCTTGAATCTCGATGGCGCAGTTGGTTAGCGCGGTACCCTAGCAAAGTACAGGTCGTAGGTTCAAATCCTACTCGAGGTAAACTTTTTATTTATGCATTTAATAAAATTAATAATAATTTTTAATTACTCTATAGAAACAAGTTATAACTATAACTATAACGCGTAGGTAAAAGTATTCATAATTTCGGACACGACTAAACAAGTTCTGACTTGCAGTAAACTCCTAAAAATTACCACAATAATAGTAAAATACATTGTTTTATCTCAACGTTGTAATTATTTTTGTTATACAACCTCGAAACCGATTATGAATATATGAACGGTCAAAATGAAGGTTCCGGCATTTATACAAATACTACAAAAAAAAAAACTCTAAAACGGCTTAATTTTCTTAATATATTTTTTTTATATTCTAAAAGTACAAAAAAATCTAGGAAAAGTCATAATACCTCAACACCGGAACGCCAAGCACAACGGAGAAACTACATTTTAAAGAAGGCACGCCGCGGCAGTTCTAGTGTTAAGCCATTCACTTACTACACGGGCACAGTGTGGAGATGCGCCATCTTACTGAAAATACATTTCCATAATTTGAGCGAACGGTACAACTTCAAGGAGTTCAAATAATTTATTATCGAGGAAATTCAAGTACAAATTCGAATTTAGAATACCGTCGAAGAAAAAGGGACCAACAACTGAAGTACCGATTATGCCTGCCCAAACATTAATCTTGGCTATGCGCTCGTAAATGGTGAGGGTTTTACTCTGAGTAATAATGAAAATTGGGCCGGTTAACAAATTGCGGTTGAATGTGCACTCATCTGTAAACATGATCTTATCCAAAAATTGTGCATTTTCATTTAATTTTTATTCTACCCAGTTGCAAAGGTTAATCCTGTCTTGAAAATCGGTCTCATTGAGCTCTTGTTGTAGTTGGATGTGCGAAGGATGAAATTTGTTTTTTTTTTAATTATTCTTTTTATTTTATTTTCTAATTTAGCTCGTAATTCTGTTTATGTGTTTTTCTACTTAATAAATAATGTTTTATAATAGAATAGTTTTTTGTTTATTTTCCACGGGTTACTAGATTGCGAAATTGTGAAAAAAAAGAAATCTTCCGAAGATAGATACCGACTAATTTACATTGTTAGAAAGGTAAAAAATTCCGCATTTGATGCAAAAATGAAAAAATGGCCGTTCCATTTGAAAAAAATCAAATTACCACTGATTGAAATTTTCTAAATTGACAAAGTAATTTCTCTCAACACAAGAAGAATTCGAATTTGACCATTTGGTTTTCGCTAGTACATTTCATATCTAATGACATCGCAGAGTCATGGTCTTCTAAGTTTTGTGATCATGATTTTTCAGACATCTAGTTTTTTGAAAAAATGACGAATTGCGGTTAAACGATTCGTTTTAGGTTCTACGTGTGATAGGTAAAGTCGCACTAAAATTGACCAAGGAATCCAAATATGCAATAATATACATGGGGTGCCATAAAAAAAACGCAACTTTGATATAAATCGCCCTGTATAAACTTTGCGATTCAAGTGAAAATATGTTAGATTTGTAGCTCTAGGATACCCCACCACATCCCATCAATAAGCTTTAGAAATATTTTGTACAAAACCCACCAACTGAGCTTTTTGTACATAAAAGATTCTTTTTTCAAAAATAAAAACCATTAAATTTGTATGTATTTGTGAAAGTAGTGCTAGAGCAATACTATGGTGCGTTTATCAGAAACGCAGAGAATCCAGATTTTAATATTGGTCGGTAATGAAGATCGTAAAAGGACACAGCAAGAAGTCTGTGAACCTTTTAATGAAGTTTGTCCAATTTGAGCGCCAATTACTTAACGGTAGTCGGCAAAATAGTAATTAGGGAAACAAGTCCTGTCAAGGATCTTCCAAAATGTGATCCACCAAACGTGGCAACAAACGAAGATAGAAAACTAGAGGTATCGTTATAGATAACAGAAAATCCACACACTTCAACGAGTCGGCTAGCTCTAAACCATGGCTTAAGTGAAGGTTCCATACATAGTATACCGAAAGGGGAAAAACTTATTTTACTGCAGGAATTGTCAGAAGATGACTATGATCGACGTGTGGAATTTTGTGAGCTTATGATGGAGCGCATCAATAAATCATCCAGGGATTTGCCGTGATCGCATTATTGGTCTTTTTTATAAATGACAATTTAACTGGCAACCGGTATTTACAATTATTGCAAGAGCAAATTATTCTAGCTTGTCAAGAACAATTTCCAAATGTTGAGCTGTGGTTTCAACAAGATGGGGCACCACCAATCTACCCTCTAAATGTGCGGAGATATTTAGATGAAGCCTTTCTGAATCGTTGGGTAAGTAGACGAGGGACTGTCGAGTCGACTCCACGATCTCCGGACCTTATAGCGTGCGATTTTTTTTTATGGGGTCATTTAAAACCTAGGGTGTGCAGAAACAGACCCGATAATCTGGAAGCACTACAACAAAGAATAACCGACGAAGCACAATTATTACTGCCTAATTCATTAAGAAACCCTACTCGTGGGTTTTATGAGAGATTGGGGCATTGCGCATTGTATTTTTTTATGTGCAGCTTTGGAATTTTTTTACTTTAACATGTATTTATGTGTATGAATCTCTATCCGTCATGAATTTTTAAAGGTCATTCTAATATAGATTATTGTTTTTGTTTTTACAATGTTGCCTGCTTTCTTTATGAACGTATAAAAAAGGTGCATATCCTACAAAAATTGAAATTACATTGTACCATTTCTTTTAATTTAAGTTAGTATCTAGATGTCTATTAACATGTCATGAAGTTTTAAACGTCTGTTTGACACAGATTATTGTTTTTGCGTTTGCAATGTTGCGTTCGTAATGAACTTCTTATAAAATAGGTTGCATAATTATCCTTAAAAAATGTTATTAAAATTATTTCATTAATTTCCATTTTGTAGGTTGGAAGGTCGTGTGGTCTTCCACGCCAGATATTTTACAGATTGACGTTATACTTAGCCAAATTTTTCGTGTATTTGACGGGTCTCTAGATTCGTCCTATCTTTTTCCGCTCCTAACATGCAGGGCATTTACACTCTGTTACTGAAAATAGCAGACTGATCCAAAAGTAGCGATGTCATTATAAGACGTATTGGTAACTGTTCCACACACAACAGTTGTGTCTTACGAACGCGGTCATTTTCAATGTAATACAGAGACGATAAATTAATGTTTACAAGTGAGGAACAAATAAAAATATAAACAATTCTATTATATTCACCCCTGATAGATCCAGTTACGTAGTTCCGTGGAACAAGCCGTTATTATTGATAATAAAAGAACTAGTATAACTTTTTCAAAATTTTATTTTAGATATGTTCACAGTAGTTGCCTTCTGCTATAATGCATTTAGCCATTCTTTCCTTCCATTGCTTAAATGATCCAAGCCAAGCAGCTTTAGGAACACTATTAAAATAACACCGAACAGCATCGTAAGTTCTTTTTTAGCACAAAACCCAGCCAAAAGTCACACATTAACAGATCCGGAGAGCATCGAACAACCTCGATTACATTAATCTTGTTTTTCGGTCAAACACTGCCGAGTTAGCTCTGCAGTGTGGGAAAAGCATAATTCCCTTCTTTGGCACTTCCGGAAAGCAGTATTCGACTAACCATTTAGCGGTGACAGCCTTCTGCTCCTCTAGCTTAATAGCGCTCATTAGACCGGTACTTCTCAAGAACGCAGCGTACATTGCATTCTTCATTGCTCGCTGCTTTCTGATTATTGTTGGTGTGGTCTCGTCTTCATAAACCCATACGCAGCTCTCTTGTCGAGTTGGCATGTCGAAAAATGGTATGTAAGTGTCATCGCCTGATATAATGTTCGACACAATATGGTGTCCACCATTCTTAAGCAATGTTAGTTTCGTGGAAAATTCGTACTCGTTCTGCTTTTTGAAAATCTGTAAGATGGTGAGGTACAAAACGACTTACGACTTTTATTATTGTTTTCACAGATGAGGGTCCAATCCCCAGATGAGCTTATATTACGGCGTAACTAGTTCTGTTATCTGCTTCCATCTTTTCACAGCAGCAATGTTTTGCTCAGTCACAACGGTAATGGCAGAGCTTGCGCCTTGTGATCAACTGTAGTTCTTTCACGTTCGAATTCCTTGTAACATCTGTAAATTGTTGCTGACACATATTGCTGCTTGTGTAATCAAGAAAATCAAAATATGTGAACATTAGAAAACACGGAGACCTTGATTTTCTAAAGTGTCATTTTGCGTCTAAACAACTCGTTGCAGAGATTTATTTGTCACATCTAACAAATTATCACTTTGCTGCCAGTTTGAACGACAGAAGGTAAGTTTAATGTATAAACTCTCACCAGAATTAAATTAAAATGTTGATTAGCAGCTTTGGGTCATATTCCTGAGGAGGGAGTTAAGTTTTTTTTATTTTGATCGGAAGGCCCTAAATAAAGGTAACTACCGGGGCGACAAGAGCCCAGCTAAGCTTTGCCTTTGTTTAACGGATCCGACTTAATTTGTAACGCTTGATGTATAAACAATCGTAGGGTGTTTCAGGATTTCAAGAACCTCGTACACGAAGAACGACGTATACAAGATTATCGTCATGAAAGGTGGGAAAAAACGATGCGACGGCAGCCAAAAGTTGCCATATACCTCGTACAACGTTGAAACACCATGTTAACGGAACACAGCAAAGGAGAAGATAGACGGAATACATTGAACAGAAAGCTCATTTGGTAAACTATTTGAAAAGTATGGAATGAACTTCGTGGTGTAGTGGAGACATATGTCACATTGAATGGTATCAAAACCAAATTTAAAGAAGGAAGACCTTGGAAACAATGGCTTATGAATTTTTGTCGAAGACAGAACTTATCCACAAAAAAATTGCAAGGTGTCAAATCAGCTAAGATTGTCAAAATAAATACTTTTATATCCATTTTTTGACCTTTTAAATTCAACGTTTAAAGACGTTTGCTCAGAGAAACGATCATCGCAGATTTTCAATTGCGACAAATCTCGTTCTGGCATGACCTAGAGAAAACTAAAATTGTGGGCTCTCGAGGCATAAATGCATTTCGTCTAACCGCATTGTTTGATCTGGAAAGCATTTGTGTTGGTGTATCGTTCAGAATCTGGACAACTCCCTTCCACATACTTCGTTGTTGTAAAGGAAAAAATGTATTGAGCTCATGGTTGGTCGTAACGAGTATGAAGAAACTGCATACTTTACTAGTCAAGCGGATGGATGGACACACAAAAGTTCCTAATTGGTTTAAAAAATACTTTATAAAAGTATTTATAAAGATTGACCAGTCCTCTTAATATGTTGCGATGATATGTTTTGGATGTTAATTATAAGTAAAAGAAAAAATATAGTGATCATAGGATTGTTTCTGACAGGTTTAATTGAACATGACTGTGCTAAAGTATAATATGAGTTAATAATAATAAATAAATAACTACATATGCGATTATACATCAAATAAAAGTATACATGAATCTAGTTTAACAATTACATTATTTTAATTAAAGTTATTCAAGAAAATTTTTATATTTTAAATTTCTGAGCTTCGGAAAGCATGATTTCAGTGTTTTCTTTAATAATTTTCATAATATCCGTTTATGGAAAGAAAATCCTGGTCTGGTGGCATATCCTGGATCAAATCTAAAAATAAGAAAATAGTTTGTATTTGATAAGATGCGTAGGAGGTAGAGTTTACAGTGAAAGTTACTGAAAAGGAAGGAAATATTTATTTAATTTCCAAAGTTGTAACTAAAACCAATGAAAGAAAATTACCTAGTGTGTTAAGATAAAGTTTTGCAAATTTTTGAAAATATAGTTAGTTGATCTCCAAAGTATAGCAAGTAAGCTATTCTAAAGAGATTTTTGCGTAAAATTTAATGACAGCAATATTTGTAAGATATCTGTTAGCATAACAAAGATATTTGATAATTTAAATTTCTAACATAATAGTAAATTAATACACCAATGACGATGCAGCAGTCAGTGTTGGTTATTTTCTAATTTAACCAATCAAAAATCTCAATTTTATAAAAAAAAAACCACACAATTTTCAATTTTTCTAGTTAGTAGAAAAAAAAAGAAGTGGAGTTTGTTGTTAGTGATAGAAAACGGCGATAATAAGAAAATTTATGTAAGAACGGTGTTAAACGTTTTCATAAATTTTACTAAAGATAAAACCAATTATAAATAAAACGAAGTGTATTAATTTAGTGGGTATCGATGGTAAAGAATGTTGACGTCATGTTCACAATACGTGAGACGATAAATTAAAGATTACCGGTATCCATTGCTGGATGCATGTATGTACGCGCTGCATTTAACACTGCAAACGTGTATGTAAGTGAAACAAAATATTAATAAGGTGCAACTTACCCAATGTATGTGACGAGACTTTCCGGTAGCTGTTTTTCCTGGATACTTCGAGGGACATCTACTGCATTCGTGTTCGATGAACAGGACATAGATCCAGAGGCTTCCAGATTGCAATGAATAGAAAAAACACTGAAAGTAAAGTAACTTTGTTTATCATATCTAAGTTATGCCGTACAAATTACAAGTCAGTTTTGTTTTCCTTTTGTTTGTAAAGAATTAGAGGCAGCATTTGCGCCAGTTCAGGAACAGTCGATATTGCAATTAAATGAATAGTATTTTCATTAAATTTGAATTTAGTTATTGAACGTGGTGTATAATTACATATCATACGAAGTAATTAAGAAAAGTCATTTACCTTCTATTTTAAAAGTTAATAGAAAATTCTTGAAGTGTTTATTTGTAGACTTAATAAAAATATGCTTGATATATTTTTCAGAAGCTACTTCTCTTGAATCCTATCCTATATCGAAGACTCTATGTTAACTTGCTTGTGGCATTAAATTGTACCGGGTGGACCGATTTCGATGGGATTGCAGGGTATCTCGGTAACTATTACTGTTAGAGCAAAACTGTTCACGTAGCATTAGGCCAACTTTTTGAGACAAATTAAACAGCGAAAACAAAAATTTGCTATCTTTTTTCATTTTGGATGCAGGGACCAAAATTGAATTTTTTTAAATTTCGTTAGGGTTCCATATCTCATCTGTTGATAAAAATTCAGGAAAAAGTGCAAAGACATTTCTTGTGCACTTTTTAGCGTAGAATCAAATGGAGTAGTCAATTTTTAAATTTGGTCACCAATAGTCGAGATGCCATATAAACTTAGTTTTTTTTTAATGGAAACCATAGTTGGCCTTGACTTCATTAAAATCTTTATTTTATAAGCTTTTCAACAATATATAGTTTATAGAGGTTCTTTTAGAAAATTACGGAATTACAAGCGAATTTATTAGTTTGCACTTTTGTTAGTAGACGATGCAATAATTTAAAACAATGTGTGCCGGAGCACCATCTTGCTGGAAAAAAAGACCGACTCGTTCTGATAGAGGCAAATCATCCAAGAATTCGTCAAGCTCAATACGTAATAGTTCTAAATATCGATATGCGGTAAGATTTCCTTCAAAAATGCAATAGTGTGATTTATTCCCTTTTAAGCAACACCAAACATTAAATCCAAACCTGCCTTGATTACGCCTAGGTACCGCTACATGTAAATTATCATTTGCCCAGTGATGATGATTGTCACGATTGAAAATACCAGCACTACTTATATGAGCTTCATCTGTCCAAATTATATTTTGATGAAAATTAGGCATTGCAGCACATCTATCAATATACCATTGGCAAAATTGTAATCGTTTTTCAAGATCGTTTGGATAAAGGTATTGATTTATATGAATCTTATAAGGTTTATGTTTATAAAGTTTCAAAATTTTTAGCGATTTTGTTTTGGAAATACCAACATCTTGTTCAATGTCTCTACTAGAAGTATTTGGGTTGATTTCAACACCTGCTAAAACATTTAAGGCATCTTGTTCACGATTTGCTATATCGTATTGATTCAGACGTGGTCGGGTAAATGACCCTAAATTATTTAAATTACTTTGTAGCCTTCAATAACAAGAATAATCATGTTAGAAAAGCGGTTTTAGAGTCTTTAACGTTTATTTACCTCTTATATATCTTTTTATTAGGCTAATGCCTTTCTGGGAAACTCTCCAAGTATAAACGTTCCGCTTCTTCCGAATTTTCTCCACACTGAATGAATATTTTCAACATATCATACTTTTCATAACGACTCATTTTAACTATCAACAATAAACTTGTGTTATCTGTGTTTTAATGCGCAACTGAAGTTTTCACTTTGTTTTAACATGTTTGCTGTGTTTCATTGTTTTAAATTATTGCATCGCCTACTTACAAAAGTGCAAACTAACAAATTCGCTTGTAATTCCGTAATTTTCTAAAAGAACCTCTATAAACTATATATTGTTGAAAAGCTTATAAAATAAGGATTTTAATGAAGTCAAAGCCAACTATGGTTTCCATTTAAAGAAAGTTTAATGTGGCATTTCGACTATTGGTGACCAAATTTAAAAATTGACTACTCCATTTGATTCTACGCTAAAAACTGCACAAGAAATGTCTTTACACTTTTTCCTGAATTTCTATCAACAGATGAGATATGGAACCCTATCGAAATTTGGAAAAATTCAATTTTGGTCCCTGCATCAAAAATGAAAAAAGATAGCAAATTTTTGTTTTCGCTGTTTAATTTGTCTCAAAAAGTTGGCCTAATGCTACGTGAACAGTTTTGCTCTAACAGTAATAGTTACCGAGATACCCTGCAATCCCATCGAAATCGGTCCACCCGGTACAATTTAATGCCACAAGCAAGTTAACTTAGAGTGTTCCATATATGAATGGCAGAGAGTCTAGTGTTAAAGTTGGTTCGTTTTTAAAAGCATTTTTAAATACCATACGATTTTAAATTTTCGTTAATTTAGATATATTATGTAAACAGCAAAGAAAGCTAGAGTAAGTACACTGTTGTTAAATACTTTACCGCAACAAATATAAACTGCACAAGCTCCGTAATTTGACGCTGTCCATAGAAAAATTTAACTAAGGTGCGATAATCCACTTCATATTTTAAGCATTATAAATACGAAGAAACAAAATTAAATCTGGCAACGTGTAAGAAAAGAGACAACGCCGAGGTTTAAGTTTCAAACGACGTTTGTTGCTGCTAAGTGTGTGTGTGTGTGTGTGTGTGTGTGTGTGTGTGTGTGTGTGTGTGTGTGTGTGTGTGTGTGTGTGTGTGTGTGTGTGTGTGTGTGTGTGTGTGTGTGTGCGTGCGTGCGTGTGTGTGGGTGCGCGCGTGTGTGCGTGCGTGCGAGCGGGTGCGTACGTACCTGTGTCTGTCTGCGCCTGCGTGTGTGGGTGCGTGCGTGCGTGGGGGTGTGCGTGCGTGTGTGCCTATGTGCGTTAGTTTCCAGATAACTTCAACATGCACGTATTTAAAATTTCGTGTTTAATCTTTTTGTATTTTTCCCTGAAGCTGATTAAATTTTGGGCGAATTTCAGCGGCGGACAGGGGGGGTTATTAGGGGCAGTTTTTTTGTTTTTATCAAATATTTCTGATACAGTCGCATATTTCAAATATATAAAAATACCAACATATAGACCTTAAACATACCGATTAATTAAGTAATTTAGCGGCAATAAAATTCGTAAGGTAGAATTTAATTGTTAGTTTAGTTAGTTTTTTCAATATATGAATAACGATTAATTCTATAAGAAAATAAGTAGACATATAAGTCTAAAAGTTAATTAAATCGTGTTGAAAATGCTTAAATTGTATTATAGGTATTTTATAGAAGCGGGCGGCTTGAGAATTTTTTAAGTTGGCATCTGACATGAATTATTGTTTTTGTTTTTACAATGTTGCCTATTCTCGTTATGAACGTATTGAAAAAAGGGTTCCATAATTATCCTAAAATAGATATTTATGTATTAAGGGCATAATCAGAAGATTATGGCTCGAGGGAATGTTAAAAGCCCGACGCGAAGCGGAGGGCTTTTATATTCCTGAGAGACATAATCTACAATTATGCCCGTGGTACATACAATGTTTTATTTTATTTTGCACCATGAAACTGGAACAAAGTATTAAAAAGATTCAGTATTTTCGCCAAGTTTTTAAATGCAAATGCAATGAAATAAATTCGACAGTAGGCTAATTTGTTGTTACTAAGATACTGTGATATTGCTATTATATATCATGTCATGTGTTTGCTGTCAATCATGCTGCTTAGCATCAATGACATTTTCGTGCTATAAAGACCACATTACGCCCGCATTTGGAGGCGTATAAAGAACATTATGGTGGCAAAATAAAATAATAGATATTTATGTATTAAGGGCATAATCTACAATTATGCCAGTGGTACATACAATGTTTTATTTTATTTTGCACCATGAAACTGAAACAAAATATTAAAGGATTCAGTATTTTCGGCAAGTTTTTAAATGCAAATGCAGTGAAATAAAGTCGACAGTAGGCTAATTTGTTGTTACTAAGATACTGTGATATTGCTATTATATATCATGTCATGTGTTTGCTGTCAATCATGCTGCTTAGCATCAATGACATTTTCGTGCTATAAAGACCACATTACGCCCGCATTTGGAGGCGTATAAAGAACATTATGGTGGCAAAATAAAATAATAGATATTTATGTATTAAGGGCATAATCTACAATTATGCCCGTGGTACATACAATGTTTTATTTTATTTTGCACCATGAAACTGAAACAAAATATTAAAGGATTCAGTATTTTCGGCAAGTTTTTAAATGCAAATGCAGTGAAATAAAGTCGACAGTAGGCTAATTTGTTGTTACTAAGATACTGTGATATTGCTATTATATATCATGTCATGTGTTTGCTGTCAATCATGCTGCTTAGCATCAATGACATTTCCGTGCTATAAAGACCACATTACGCCCGCATTTGGAGGCGTATAAAGAACATTATGGTGGCAAAATGAAATAAAAATTATTATTAAAATTATTTCATTTTTTCTTTTAATTTCCACTTTGTATGTTGTAAGGTCGTGTGCTGTTCCACATCAGATATTTTTTGTAGTATTCTTGATCTGTGAGTACTTCGCAAATATAAAAATTTTAATGGCACTGTTTCAATATTACATTGTATGTATATTTTACTTTTCTAATTTGTGATAATTTGCATTTGTTTATATTACTTTTTCTTTGTAAAAGAATAGGGCCCTTTACTTAGTGCAAGTCATGTTTTAGAACAGAACTTTATTTTAATTTATATCCGTTGTTGCTTGTTTGCAAGTTGTGCTTGTAACCTGTTGTTTGCAATTAATATTTTCTTACCGTGAATAGGGGAAGCTCAGAGCTCTGTGAATACAGTCAGCTGCTCTGTCACTCGCAACTCAATCTTATCGTGGTAGGATCCCCATCCAGGGACCATGTATCATCACTGGGAACGGTGATCGTAACACTTCTTCGATCTAGGAGGTAGATAGAGATGTTGAGATGTAGTTTAATAAAACAGCAAAGCTGGATGCTCTTTGATTTTGGCCAGTATATCTGTTTTAATTGAATATTAATAACATCTTTATCTGTATTTAACATGTTTACATATTTGATATGATACAAATTTCACTTGTCTGCATTTTAATGATGCTCATTTATTCTTGATTAAACATTAAATTCGACATCGTGGGCCTATCTATAAATGTGCCCACCGAGAAGGCATTAACGATAATAAGGGGCAGGCTGGAAAGGGATGAAACGTTAGACGAACGCACGCAACTCTCGGTAACTTCTGACAAATTAAAACACTATTTCCCTCGGAAGCTAATTTAAACAAAGAGAAATTGTCGCTTAAATAAAAAGGTAAGTTTGTACCAAGGTCTAGCTTAGCAAGGCACACCAATTACGAAACTTACTGTAGATAGAGAGATCCTTTCTTTATCAGGTCGTAAGGGAGGCAGATATATTTCCATAGCTATAATTGGTACGTATATCAGTCAGGCACCACTAAATTTTTTATAGGTTAAATAATTAAAATACAACAGAAATTGAGAAAGTTGTACTGTAATACCACATCTAATCTTAATAAACAGTACAACAGCTGTATTTATTTGTATATTTAATAACAAAATAATATGTGCCGATTAATTTCAGCATAAAAGCAAATAAAACAGTATTTAATTTTTTTTAAAGCGTTACGATAGTAAACTAAGTCTTAATTAACACAAACTATACATAATATATAACCTATCTACGTAGAATTATTTCAAAATGAAAGATGATTAAAACCGTATATCTTCAATATAATAACCAAGTTTAGTTTGACCTATGTCAACAAATACCTATTACTGAAGTAAGGTTATGCACTCAAATGTTTTTATCTTAGAAAACATTAACCGAAGTCATCCGTTTACTTTTCATTACAACGGTATTAAAACTTACGAAACAATATTATACTAGCTTTACTCGAATGTTCCTAAATCAATTCATTGAATTTATCCACTTAATAAAACGTAATTTGCACTACAAAAGATACATACTTGTTGAACACTCAAAATAATGCTAGATACATTATATTGAAATGGATTTCTTGCAACAATTGGATTGTTTCTTATGCAGTGTGACAGGTTGCTCCGTACTGCTGGAACCACATGTTGCCCAGATCCATACCGACCAACGCAGATCACAGAAACTCTCTCATCATGTTTCGATAACAGTCGCCATTCACGGTAACTGCATTTCCTGCTTCGTTCTGAAAGAAATATAGCTCAATCACTGCTTCAGCCCAAAATCCACACCAAATAGTCACTTCTTGTGGGTGCCCTTTTTTGCTAATGGACAAGCCGAAGATTCTCAGCAGTTCAGATGCGACAGTACTGTGTGTTCACAGACCCGTCTAAGTGGAAGTGCGATTCATCGCTGAACATGACTTTCTTCCAAAAATCAACGTCCACTTCTTGGCTCTGCAATATCCAGTGACGAATATACGGCGCAGCGCATCATCTGCTGGCTTAATTTCTTGAGTTAGCTGGACCTTATAAGGATGAAAATAATCGACTTTCTTTCACTGTGTGTGAGTGTGTGTATGTGGGTGCGTGCGTGCGTGCGTGTGCCCAGAACGAAAATATCTACGTACTTAAAATGTTATATTTAAGCTTGTTTTCTGTTGGCTTAGAGCTGCTTAGATTTTGAGAGAAATCCATCGGCGGGGATGGGTATATTAGGGTCAGTTTTTGGCTTTTATCAAATATTTATAAAACATCTGCATACTTTCACTATCGCTAAATCGACTTATTAGCTCATTTTATAACTTTTGGCCAAGGTTCACCAAGATCGGCCATAATGTCCGGATGTGTGGGGAAGTGTGTGGTTGGGTGCGGGCTTGCGTGCGTGTGTGCGACATCATGGCCGATCTCTACCCTTGTTCCTATTAAACCCCCACCCCCCCGCGCAAGTTCTCTCAAAATCTAATCAATTCCGTTATCGTAGATACTAATATACATCCACATCCACACACACGCGTTCACACGCACGCGTGCGCGCACACACACACACACACTCATACACAAATTTAGGCACACACGTAGACACACACACACACACACACACCTACGCACATACACACATATAGGCACACACACATACACACAGACAGACATCATGGCCGCGCGCGCGCCCATACACTCACACACACGCGCACGCTTCACGCATACACCCACACATTGCCAATCCGGGCGAAACTGTCACACTTCGTAGAATGAGTTAATAAGTCGATTTAGCGATAGTGAAATAAATGTCGATTTCATAACCTTCTATACCTATATAGGTATGTGAATGTAGGTAATAAGTCTCGCTAAGCCGTGTGTTACAAAGTAGGTACAAACGGTACGTAACTGGATTACCGATTCTATACTTTTTTAAATTCATATTGGCACTTAACATTTTGAAAAGGGCACTAACCAAATTTCAAATGGCTATGAAGTTTCAAAGTGCAACATATTTTATATTTAAATAATTGAAGAAAAAAAAAGATTATTAATAAGGTATAATAGACAATACAGAACACTCCTTATAGTAGTCAGAACGACATATCCATTAAATCTCAATGGATTATATTAGTACGTGTTATATTTTCTAAACGTTATAGTTACGTCTAGACAACCTTGTTGGCAATGATTTGGTGAGGTTTGCGAAAATCCGTTTAACTCTAGAAGACGACCAGAGATGTTCTATTACAATTGATATTGAGGTATATGGACTAAGCCTTAGTAAATTCTTCCTGCAAGAAAACTTCTGCTGAAGAATGACAAGATACATTATCAATCATTAAGTTTATTGGTATTAGGTTGGTGCATATTAAATGTTCTTCTTACACATTGCCGAACAAATTAATTTGCTTCTGGTTTATTAAATGTTCCCCTTGTAACTTCGTGGTTGATGTGTTGTTGGGAGAATTTGAAAAAGTAGAATATGATCTAATTAAGTTATAGTAGGATGCTCAAAACACAAAATAAAAACGATATTTACAAATCATAAGGTGATGAAAGTATTTCGGAAACCCAATGATAAATTAAGGTAAAACTGTTTCATATATGTTCCTTATCAGTAACATATAACTTCTGGTGGGTTTAACCAATGTATGTATATGCATATTTCTTATATGGTATTTCATACAATCCATAACTTTCACCATAGAGTATGTAATATATGTTCTATGCGTTCACCAAAAATTTTGTCTTTTGTATTCAGTAACACTTGTTGAAGTCTTGTATAGTGAACCTATAGATTTTTTTCCACATTGACTACTGTAGGGCTTTAGACAAAAACTACAAAAGAAAGTGGAGGTGTACCCCATTCTTTGTTTCTGATTCTAATTATATAGACAGAACTGACCTTTGGTTTTCAGATCCACATAATTTACATTGATTGGTGCTTGTATCTCGATAGCTCAGTTGGTTAGAGCGCTACTATAACAAAGTAGATGTCGTAGGTTCAAATTCTACTCCAGGTAAACTTTTTATTTATGTATTTAATAAAATGAATAATTTTTTATTCAAAACTAATATTTTTTTAAAATTGTGATGTAACATTTATCAATAACTGCACAAAGTTTATTTATACCATTAAAATACTTAGCTTTTGGGTTTTTAAATGGTGTAGTTTTATATTTATATATATTATATAAAATTTATACAGTTTGATAACAATTACAGTTATCATCCTCTGTAAGTGGTAATATCTGTAACAGTTGCTCGAAATCTTAGAACTTTATGAAATATGTATAATAAGAGTTTACATTTTCATATTTAAATCAGAGCAAATTTTATTATTTCAACCACTTGTAATATTTAGTTACCTATTAAATCTTTATATCTTTCTTTTTAAATCTGGTAGACCTTGTAAAATATGTTTTCCAATGAATAAATCATTGATGTGATCATAGCATAAAAATATACTCAATGATAACACCATGATCCTTGTGGTTTTCTAATCAAGCAATTTTTCTGATTTGCTGCTATTTAGCTTTACAAAATCTAGTTATTCAATCAATTCATATAGTTTTTAAATATTTTTTTGAATTTCAAAAGAAAAAAAGGTTGTTAAAAATATTTATTATAATACTATCTTCATGTAAGACATAACTTAAATAATTAAAATTAGCTATTTAAAACAGAGATGTATATACAAAAATTTTGTAGGATAAACCCAAAAATGAACTACAATAACTAACAACAATAAATACAACAGGTAAATTTCAAGTAGTTAAAATATACGAACACAATGTCTATCGTCAACATTCATTCAAGTCTTACCGTTTTACTAGACAGATATGAGGTGATTACAATATCACCATTTAAAGCTTTCCGTTACTCGTAATAAAAAATGTTTCAATTTTCACTTAAATTTTAATAAAAATACTTTTCGTTACAAGTAAGAAGAAAGAAATCTCTATAATTAAGATTCGCAAAAAACGTCAGTCAGAAGAACCTTGCAACTATTGGCATAAGCCAACCTTCCATTACAAAATAAATTATTCCGATTCAATTCTGTCTTTAACAGGTATGTTTGAATAAGAATAAATTATTTCAATAACCTCTACATTCTTAGATCACAGAAAAGTTTTTTTGGCAACTTCTTAATCTCTTTCTTGCTGCCAAACGAAGGCACGTTTAGGAGCTGACGCTTCTGCATGTATAACATGCTTATATGTTCATGTACCCTACAGATGCAGTCTACATCTTCATGCATTTGCTTGTATTATAGACGATTTATAAATACTCATATTATCATAAGGGAGCTGTAACAAAAAAAAAAATGTTAGTATACAATTGAATATAATGAAAACAGAGTAATACTAACCTCATCCTCGCTATCTTCTTCATATTCACTATCACTGGTGTCGGGTGATTCTACTCCTCTTGAACGTAAAGTTTCTGCTAAAGCAGAAGGCACCGAGAAACCAAGTTGTAAAACACTTCTTTGCCCGTACGTTAGGACATTTGGATTTAACTTTTTACACTCGTTCAGTAAAAAGTGAGCCATTTGTTCGTCCACTCTTTCAAGTGCATAGTGGAGTGCTGCGTAACCTTTTGTTCCTTCTCTTGCATTTACATCTGCACCGTTCCATACTAAATGACGAAGAATATCAATATGACCATACATAGCTGCCACATGTACACAAGTTTGACCTAAAACAAAAAAATTACAATATAATAATCAATATAGATTTATTAAATTTTGTAATATGCAAAAACTGGGTCAAAGAATGCATTGTGCTTATAAATGCAGATGCGCAAATGATTCAGCGTGCAGCCATATTTGGCTATACAAGTAAAAACAATGATTAAAATTAGATACCATGTGATGCCAAAACGTGCGGAAGCTACTGTTTTTAGCTGTTGCTGTCGCCATTTAAAATTAAAAAAAAAAACGTTGTGGTTGAAAATCAGGTTTTAAGGAAAATTTGATGATTTAAGTTTTTAACTTTGAATCATATCCTTGATTCGGATAATTATATGATTTTTTTTCTTTAGCTAGGAATGCTTGGAATTTGAAGATAGTCAAACCACCGCTAATAAAAGCTCCTAGAAGCATGTCTGCCTAAAATAACCCTTAAGTTATTCTTGGCTTAAAACATGCGGAATTCAGACTCCTCTCGACCAGACAAGTCTGGTTTTCCCAAAGTTAATGTTTTCAAAGGCATTCCGAGAGTGCGGCAAAATCTTTCTATTATTAGTGGTGCATTTCAGTGAAGGACTGAATGAAGAGAGACTCATTAGTTTGTTATGTTAAGCTTGGAAAACCCCGCGTTAATTTAGGACACGTGTTAATTATGTGGGACTACATAGAATTAAAATGAATTTTAAAATATTACTATTACCGTTAAATGAACAAACGCAACAATGATCCAAAAATAATTCATTAAGAATGTAAAAGCCAGAGCGCGTGATTTCGTAGGCGTTTGCGCTCAGTACTATATTTACTATTTAAAATTAACAAATGCGCCTGCCAAGAAAATGAAGTTCGAAAACTGCCCAAATATGTTCGTGTTTAGCGAAATTTTAAATTCGTATTTGTTTTGCACACAACAGATTTTTAAACACAGCGGGAAGAAATCTGGAATTTCTATATTACAATAAATTATTTCGTTTTCTGGCAAATCTTTTACAAATTGTCTACGCATTAAGCTTGATTTATAATGTAATTTTTTAAACAGGACTTTTTATTAAAATAAACGCGAATGTCGCTCTGACAGAACCCACGCAACAAGAATGTTACTGCCATAAATGACGGCCTAAATATTTTTATATGATCAGGGATTCCCGTGTTTATATTTCAAAATTTCAGGCGGTATCAGTGTTGGAAAAATTTGATATTAGTCAACTCAAGATATATTTTGCATATCAATATATAATCAAGGTTAACAAAAGGCCGTGATATTTAACAGTAAAAGTTGAAGAATTTGTAGTTGTAAAAAGAACGTTAAATTGGATTGTAAATGTTAGCAGGAAGTGTTGATAGAATACAGGAAGAATGGATCGATTCCCATTTACTTCCTGTGTTAACAATTGATTCAGCTTGAAATCCTTGGGCACCCACCGTCAGTTTTAAAAAGGAAGTCTAGTTATTCGCATAGTTTTGTTATGAGGGAGCCACCTGTAATTATGGACAAAATTTGGATTTTCCAATGAGATCAGACGATGTATTAATTACAGCTTCTGCGATTAAAGTCGATGTACATGAAATTTTTTTTTTTTTGCAATTAACGCGTAATTTTTCAAATATTTTGTTCATATATGATGCTGTGTGATAACATATTGATCTTTGCGGTTTGTAATCTCACACACGATATTTTTTGCTTTTTCCTCACGTTTCAGAGAATTAAAACAAAACTTGTGGTTCACGTTGTTATCAGTTATCTAAATCGAGGCTGGGGAAATCAATATTCAAAATTCGGACTTTCACATGAACAGTTTTAAGATTAAAACTGCGTATAATTATACTAACAATAACCGATACTTTCCGAGATACTTTCATATATGCAAACGAACTTTTGTAAAAAGTAGTTTGGCCGCTATGATCAATTGATGAATGTATAAAAATTGCTAATGGCAAAGTTTTTATAAAAAGTGTCGACAAACAATGGTTGATAAATTTGGGTTTTCCCACATGTACGTATATGAACGATATAAGATAACAGATGCTCTCAAGTGTATCAGCATTCTACTAGTTTGCGATAAGTATAAACGTTTAATGGCGCCCGAAAGTTGTAATAATTATAATATACCTTCAGAAGACGACGCTAAAATTGATTGATATTTGAATTATTGGAAGTTTTGGTAAGGATAATCACTATTGCATCCGCAATGACAAGCTGACTAAACGAATGAAATCATTAATTTTAAACTTGGCGATGATTATCTTTTTTATTTAAAAGAACTTACCATCATAATTCCATTGGTCTAACTGGCAAGGTTGATACGGTTGTGGAGGATAACTTAAAGCCAAAGCATCTCGTTCGTTTTGTGTGACGGGGTCAGTGATGGCCTTACAGCTTTGTACATCTCCAGTCCTGGCGCAAATATGTAGAGGTGAATCACCTTGCCGATTTCTGGGCGAGGGCTTTGCACCCGCAACGATCAACCATCTAACAATTTTCCATTGTTTTGTTGCGACCGCATAATGTAAGGGTGATTGTGCATCGTCATTTGGTGTATCTAATAAATGTGGTCGGGGAGCTGCACGAATTATTGCTAACACAACTTCTAGGAAACCCTGAACTATAGCGGAATGAAGCAACCTGAAATTAATGAAAAAAAAACAGCTATTTAGATCATTCATCAATCATAATTATGTACGATCATTACACAATAGACTAATTTATAAATAACATAATTGTCAAATTACAGTAATTTTTCCAATTTCGGTCGTAAAACAAGTTTCATATTTAAAATCCATCATCTCAAGTTTTTCATGTTACTACCAAAAATTAATACATTTGTTGTGGCTTGGAAATACCCAAATTTGATTTACAATTCGAGAACGTCGCAATTTGGTTCTCTAATTACCAACATAATTGAGCTTGTTTAAATCATATTTATGGATTGGATAATGATTAACAATGTTAAATTACACCAATAGACAAATTAAAAAATCAAATTTATTCCCTCCCTCTAAATTATATACCAAAAGACGATAAAGTAATCATAATCAACTTAGGAAACAGGATATGGGAAAATACAGAAGTAAATAAGCACACATAATATAAAACTCGTTTAGTGTAATCACTGTTAGATTTTCTTATATACAAAATCAATCTAGAGGCTCAGTTTGCAATAGGTAGGTACCGTAATTGTATGGCAATGAACCATGGGTATGAACAGAAGGTCATTACAAAGATTAGCTGGGCACACAACAAAGTGAAATTGAACAGTCTTCACATGACTTTCACAGTAAATATCGCCGGAGAGGACTTTTCGGCAAAATTACGTAAAATGACATTAACAATTAACCCTTCTGTTAAAGGAGCAAGTGCTTTCTTTTGAATGCACGAATTTAGTTGTTTGAAATAGCCATAAGTTAGTTTGTAGGCAACATATATGTACTAGTAGTCAAAACAGAACGGAAAATTTGTACATTGAAGAGTGCGCATGTATAACTACAGAACTGCCAAAAATGTGGTAGAGGTCAACAGCCCAAAATATTGGGATGTGCATACAGTTCGCTGCAATTGAAGCTCCCCCACAATATGCAGTTTTTAACACAATTTTACAAAACGTAAATTAAGGTCAATTGGATTGAATGTTTTAATTAAGCAGAAAAAAAATACACTTACTCAGCGTTATTGCTATACAAGTTCAAAGTTCAAAGAACATATAAAATACAGCGACACGCATTAAATATTCGGAAAACCAGACTATTATAAGCAGGTGATTACATTCGAGTATCAACTAAAATCGAATTGATAACGTGACCCTTATCATCCGGCCGATTTTAGAATTGCGTCATGGAACAGTATGTATTCATACGCTGTATTATTAATACACACGACCTACACTTACTATTAAAAAATATACGAAGAAAATGTTTAAGTATGTAAAAATTAAGGTCAAAAGTCTTAGATGTAGTAACAACTAACAATTGTTTACTTCTGGGATTTCCAACTTTCTTTAGGTCTTTCGTAAAATTTATTCACATAGTAACAAAATATGTTTTTTTAATGGGAAAACCAAAAAAATACTTTTGAAATGGCAATCGTATTTGAACATGGTGAGAAATTAGTGATATTTATCAATAGAGTCAACATCTAATTCAGCTTCTCTGTTTCTATTAATATCCCGTTTATTTATAATCAATCTCGCATTTTTGGCATGTTAGACGCATCGTTTAAAAAATTGCAGTGATGCCAGGGGGTGACGTTTCAATAATAACTTCCTTATAAGACTTCAATAATAACATGGATTTTCCCATATTAATTCACTGTTAAGGTTATGTTAACTTTAGTTTAAAAAAGCTGAAAATATTCCGTTTGACAATTAAGTTATTTTGATAAATGGATTTAATCTATCTATTCTTAACATATTGTTTAAAAATAATTAGTAAAAGAGAAAGCAACTTACGTATCTCCATCTTCATCTTGTTCATAGTAGAGTTCCCAAGGCACTTTTGGTTCTGGTTTTGATTCAATTATTGGCTCTGAATTGAGATTATTTAGATCTGGATTTTTTAAGCTTAGACTTGAAAAATTGTGGGATAACAACACTACGCCACTATCTAAACGCATTTGCATGTCTTTTTTATGAACACTTTCTTCAATAACTTCTGATTCCGTTAATAACTGTGATTGTTCTTCTGATATTTCACCCGAAATAAAACCACTATCCGTTCTGGAAGACTCGTACGGGGCAAACTTATCCTCAGTCATACCAGCAGCTTTACCAGAAGCATCTGTAAACATACCGTATTGGTTTTTACTATCCATTGTTGATTTCTGTATAGTCTATTAAACACGTTAATAACAAGATGGCCTCAATATAAAATGGGTACACACACAATAACAGTTCGGTTAATTTAATACCAGTATTGAATTAAACCGTTTTAATCGCACACGAAAGGGATATGAAACTGAATTCGTTACGTGTAATTTCGAAAGTTCGTTAATCGCTTGAACAACAACGTGTTCTTACTTCCCGTCTTATTTCTCGTCGACTGAATTCCATACGACAGAAACCACGCTTAACAGCGCATTCTCGAGGGAATCCCCAGACATGCGCACTACCAACATTCTCATACAACACTTGTAATATTAATTATAAAAGATAATATTTTCCAACTGATAATCTGATTTTCCAGTAATTCCTCTTTATCTTTTTTTAATGAGAGAATGGGATTGAAAATTATTTTGCTTATGGTGATAATTAGGAACGGATGTGCTAATTGGGAAAATTGGTGTATTTGTAAACACACAAGCTACACAATGTATTATTGATTAGTTTATTCGCATTTAAAATAAATATCGTGTGCGCAAAATTGCCACCCTGAAAACATAATAACTCGTCATACATGATTGTTTACAATTTATATTTAAATAATTCTACAACTCCTGACGTAATTTTTTAACATTGAAATGAGTCAAAACCGCAAAGATTTTAATTATGTATCATTTTACTCTTTAATTTGTCGAAGAATGTCCTATTTCCTTTTCCTTAAACATCGCTTAGCAACATCTTCAAATATGGTTATACTTACAAAACGTATTTAATTAGGAAAAACCTTAGGTATATTAATGGCGACGCGCCGTTTTATTTATTTTCGTTAAAATTAGTGAAAAAGGTTCCTAAGAAAAAATTCCAGCGCCACTTGAAAATTTATTAATATTCATTTATTATAAATAGATCAAAACATTTTCTGTTTATATTTTGAGAGTTATTTTTAATGACCCAATTTTAAGTTTAAAATTATTACTGATTATTTATAAAACGACAAAAAATTTTTCATATTTGTTCTTTGTTCCACTTCAATGTAAATAACTTGGAAAGTCCATCCGTACATCGTAAACTTTCGCTAAATTGAACTAGAAATTATGTTGCATATGCCGTTCGTTTATGTTCTGTTGGAATTCCCATTTCTACGCCATTGGTGTTTGCTGCCATAAATTTTGCGCAAAATCATCAATTTGTATGCCAAATTAATAACTACTAATTAGAAAATAATTTTTTACCTAAGGTATATCATGCTAGAGGCCAGCGACGTCTCTAATTATGAACGCGAGATGTACTTATGTGCAAGAATTAAGTACGCCATGATCGAGCGATATCGTGATACTAAAACCTAATTTACCTTTCGCGAAGGATTTAATTTATTAAGGAGTACAATAACTTTTAGCCGAACTACAGACTTCAGTCAATATAGATGGGCTATAATAATTTGCCGTTGAAAGATTCTCAACCTAAACGGGTTTTCCATTTAATTTACATTATAAAAGCACTTATTGTCGAAACTTACATTATAAAAGCACTTGTGGAAATTTAAAATTTCAATATAATTCACATGTGTACTTTGGTCCTTAAATTTACCATGTAAACTGCAACCTTGTAGGTAATCAGGTTATAATAAAATTAAAACGGCGATAATTTGAGTATGGATGGTTTTGGTTTTAATTAAAATTTTATGTATGTAATTGTTTAAATCTATTGGTAAACCGTTGTTCCACGGCCACATAGTTTAAAACTTAAAACCACCAAAGGTTCAGTTGTCTAACAGGTATCCAGAGTCCTTTTTGTTTTTGATTATTTATTAAAAATTCACAAAAATCACATGATTGGTAATCAGAGCTTTACAGTTAAAGAAAAACGCTTCTCGTGTTATAAATCACAATAATACAAGACCTCTACAATAGTTATTTAAGAAGCTTAAGTATAAATGCAAATTACTGTAAGAATAGCAAAACCCATATTTATAGAATAGTTACTGAAGGCATGCGAGAAGTTACTTAAACATTTCTGATGTAAGCAAGTTTTTTAACAAACAATATAGAACTTCCCCCTCCTTAAAATTGTGGGCATATGCTGTGATTCCTTCCATAATTCCTAAAAACTTTGTAGAGGTCAACAGCTTAAAATTTGGTTGGGATGTTGTTATTACAGTGGGTTTGTTATAATTTGCTGAATAGATTCCCAAGCGGGTTTTCCATGTAATTTACATTATAAATGTATTTGTTTGGATGAAAATTTTTATTTAAAGTAGGTACCCACGTGTACACTTTGGTCATTAAGGTTACCGTAAAATGGTAACCTTGAGATCAAGTAACATTATATTTTTGATTACTTTTCCCATTTTATCTAACCGATACCACTAGGGTTTAACCAGAAAGTGTTTGTGTTTTTTCTACTATAATCCCAAATTTGTATCTCTTCTTGTTTATTTGTTGAAATAAGATACAAGTAAAATTTGAATTTTCTCTCCAATGTCATACTTCTTCGCCATGGAATGAACAGTTTTGGACAATTCGAAATGCCTACTTTGTATTGTAGGATGTAAGGTTAAGGACACTTAGTGACTTTATTATGCAAAATCAACAAAAAAAAAAACTTTTATAGTGAGCATCCAATTCCTTAACTAGATCAAAAAAAAATCTGCGTCTATAGAGAAAGCAGTGTAGATAAGTGGGAATGTTATAGTTGAATGGACAGTAAGAAAAACGTTCAGGTTCTTTGCAATAAAAGGAAAACTTATTTAAGCACATCAAAAAATGCATCTCCCCCAAGAGTGGGTTGGTGGGTGCGTGCTTGCGTGTATGTTAATATCCACGATAACTCCAGAACGATAAAACGTACGCAGTTTCCCTCATTTTCTCCTGATATTAACGTATCACCAATACTACAAATAATGTGGTGGAATGAAAATCTATTATATTATTATATGCGGTAGCCCAGCTACTTACGTCACTTAATTTTTTACTACATTACCGTGATCAAAAAATGATTCCAAGATCTCTATATAAAGGAAATTTTAATTACAAGCAAACTCATCATACTTATAGGCGAATTGAAAGAGCACTCCTAGGTAATCAAATTCGAATGATGGGGAAGGATTTAGACAAAAATGGAAGATATATTTTATATTCACATTTTCAGCTTTCATCAAGGCGGAATAGAGAACATTTGACAGATTATCAATACGACAAACTATTAAACCATCTTTAGGTAATAAAAGAACAGTTATAAATCTACTCAAGTTTTCGCAGATGGCACTACTGAAGCATCTGCCAAAGGTGGAAACATTGCGGTAATACCAAAAGTAATATTATTTGAGGATTATAGTGTTTAATATTGAGAGTTGTATTCATTTCTTATCTTTTGACGTTGCAAATAAAGTTCGATATGACAGTTTCGTTTGAAAACTAAAGAACTTATTGAAATACCTTTATTTCTGAAGAAACAAAAATAACATTAACTAGCTTGGGAGCTCTTGCACCAAAACTACATGCTTTGCCAAAGATTCACAAATCTAATGTTCCTTTAGTATTGCCAGTACAATTGCATCTTTCTTGTATCTTCTACATATACCCTTGAGAAACATCTTACATGTCTATTACATCCTCATATAGGAAAAACACCTCATCATATCAAAAATTCCTCACATTTCATTAAAAAAATGCCCAATTTTAATATGTAAGAAGGCCTTATGACCAATTTTCACTAAACTACAATTCCTTTAAATGAACAAATTAATCACATTTCTCAGAAAGATATAACAATTCTGTTTCAGAACTGTCTCAACATTACCTATTTTCAGTGGAATAATGAATTTTATGAGTAACTAAACAATATTAATTAACCATGGAATTAGAACTATTTGCAAACCCGCAAGAAATATTAAAGAACGTTTAAGATCACCTAAAGGTGCTTCAAGTCCATTATTAGGTTCTGGAGAATATAAGTTACATTGTTCTTGTAGAAAAGTATATAGTGGAACCACAAAATGTAGCTTTGATACTAGACGTAAATAACATATGAGATATTGTAGGCTGAATCAAACAGAAAAGTCTGCTGTAGCTGCTCACGCGTTAAATGTATATCATAACATTAAACAGACAAGAAGAAAATCTTCGATTAAATAGTTTTTGCGATAGTTTCAACTACTGGTATGTCTACGTTTTTTGCGGTTTTTCTTAGACCTCGAACCAAACGGTTTACAAATTAAGTATGTTAAGTAATCAGAGCATTGCATTGATTTAACATATACAGTTAAAATTAACATAAGTTTATTAAACATACACGTTATATTATTATTGTATAATAATGATTACAGTCCCTAAATTATGTCTTTTACCATTTTGAAATTAAAATTTGTCACAACTTTGAACTTACATTATAATTTTGTTAAATTTGTTTTTTGATTATGACATTAGTTATTATGAACGTTCGTCCGATAGAGGGTGTTCTGATTGGTTATTTTCAAGGCGGTTTAATAATATACGATCTATCGAATCTCCACTAAAATAAAATTAGATTTTTTATATGTGTTCTTTAACTATTATATCGGACATATTTGTGTTTTCAGATTTCATATATTTCTTTCGTAATTAATTTTTTAAAATTATTATCATTTGCTGAAGACCATAACTGTAATTGTCATCGTAATTTTTAAATTTGCAAAATATTAATAAAAATGCACGATTACATGTTCAAAAAGTAATTGTGAAATTTTGCATGTTTATACATCAATTGGTTAATATAAAATATATTTTAATACCTTAAGGGTTATCTCTATAACAGGCTCGTACTAGAAGTTTTCGTCCTGACGGATAGGATCAATATAGTCAAACTACTATCGTGCGATACAGACGGTGCGCTTTTAGACTTAGTTGCAGTGTTACGGCGGGTAACCATTTTTTTATAACATGGATAAAATTGAGTTACGATCTACGGTAACGCATTCCTTTTTAAAATTAAAGATTGAGCACTATTAAATTCTACTGTTCTTTCTTTTTGTTAAGAAGTGGACTGTTGGATTGAAGCGTGACCATGCATTAATTTGAAATTATGAGGTTTAGAACGTCTAAAAACAGATTTAAGCAGTCTTAAACAGCAGTTGGAAATAGGTGCAAGTCTACCAAAGCACCGATACCAAGCGTGGCTCCATGTAGAGAAAAGTCATGACTACGATTATCTGAGATTCTTGTGGTGCGGCGGCGCTACTAGTCTACCTCCAAAAGAATGTGCTCTTGCCTGAACATCCGTTCTATTTTGATATTTTTGTTAGCAACCTTAAGAACTAACTAGATGAACGAAGGTTGATATAAAATGATTAGGTTAACGCCGAGACACGTTGATTTTGCAAAGTTACACTAATCTTATTTCAAGGGGAGTATTACAAAGTGAGAAGGTTGTTGCAGATTACCTTTTTAATCCTTTTAAATTACTACCGCTATTTGTGAAATATATATGAAACTACTTAATTATGTGAAGTAAAAATTCAAAATTGAGAAACTTTAAAACCGTGTTTACAGTAGAAGTGAGTAGATTAACTGCGATGTTTCATTAATGTCTGTAAAATCCAAGTATGATTACTTTTTAACATTTTGTTAGTTAATGCGTTATACTTAAAAATAAATATCTGGTTTTTATCTGAATCTTTGTGAAAGAATTAAATCAAATCTAGTAAATTCTGATTTCCTTATACTCATCTGTTGCGTTCTAAATTGAACGCACAGTTACACTTCAAGTCAAAACTTTGTCTCCAAATTAAAAGGCACGAAGTCAAGGTCAAAAGTTCTCGACCTAATACATGTATAATTACTAGCAAGCAAAATGTTTTGGTGGTGTTATCTATCAAATCCTTCTTTATGCAGATTTCCAAATGAAATTCGTTGGGTGTTTTTCGTTGAAATGAATATATTGGAATACTACGCTGTTACAATTTTTTTCGGTTTGGCTATTTATCGCCAACAAAAATTCGTGACTTGAAGATGATGTACGAATGAAAGCTGCGACTGCAGATGATAACATAAGAAGATGTACAAAATGATATTGATTAATCGGATTATTGGACTGTTGCTATAGATGAGATGAGGATCCACCATTACACGTCAGAGGCGAAACAACAATCACATAAGTGGGTGGAAGTCGACGGTTCGGATTTAAAAAAGGGGAAGATGATTTCATCTGTCGGAAATATCAAAGTGTTTTCTGAGATAAAAATGATACTCTTTTTACTGATTACACGGAAATAGAAAAACAATAGCTGTTCTGGGCCAATAGGGATGATAAATGGGTGAGAAGCTGCCTGGATTTGCCCATCAGGACAATATTCCTACTTTGGTAATAGAAAAACTGAGAGATTTGATGTATGAATTATTGTAACAACAATGATAACTGAAATAAGATCGATTTATAAGCAAAATACAATTATTTATTTGGAATAAACGTTGTACTTAGTTAAAACAACCAATACATTTTCATAATTTATTTCCCCGTTTTTCCAAAATATTTACAGCTTTTGACCAATTTATAATGTCTAAGTCCATAAATATTTTGATTAACATTAAGACATACCATTATTAGGTTTATTTTTGATTTTCTCTCCTTAGATAAATAATGCAAAATTATTGCCTACTAGTTAATAATGAGATTGTCATTGTTACAGAACCCTAATATATCAACAAAGTAAAACGTCAAAAATGTACAAATTTTTTTGAAAAATTGTGCTAGTAGTGAATAAAATAATATATAAACCACGATAGGGAAGGCTTTCTTTGACTCACATTCGTATTTTCTTCGACGCTTTCCGTCTTCCTATCACGGGAAATAATTCAGATCGGCAAAGAAAAGTGTCTTCTATAGATGGACATACAGTGTGTCTCAAAAGTTTGAAAACGCTCAATTATCTCAGTTATTTGTAAAGTGACATAGATGAAAATTGGGGCGTTTACATTAGCAGCATTCAGTGATGCAGTGTTGCCACTTCTACTAAACATTAAAAGCAACTTTGATCATTCATAAACTATCGATTGACAAATCTAACAAAAAATTAAAAAAAAAATAGGTGATATCCACCTTTGTTACATTGGAAATGAAAACCGTGGAAAACTTGACAAACGTAAAAGTAAAATTGGATATTGTCAATCCCATCCGATTTGCTTTTTAAGGAATGTGCAAACCATTTTTCTGGATCACTTAAGGTTTAGATTTTACAGCCTATCAAAGTGTCGAAATGGCCTGTCAATTATTTCGTAAATAGTTGAAGATATGTATAGGACTTCATACATAAGATGTATTTAAATTTATTCCGGGCATTAAAAAGTTTAATAATATACACGGTGTTCCGTTTGGATTATCAAAGTTACTTTTAATTTTTAGTAGAAGCGGCAACACTGCATCACTTTGTTAGATAGAGCATGATTGCTAATGTAAAAGGTCCAATTTTCATCTATCTCACTTTACAAATAAATGAGATAATTGAACGTCTCCAAACTTTTGGGACACACTGTATAATATACTATTAATTCACAACCTAAATAAAAATATTGCCTTTCTGACGTTTTTTCAAATATTAGTTGTAAAACTTAAACATTATTGACAAAAAACTGACCTTAATACAAAAAAGGGCCATTTACAAATTCAGTAAATACGCTTGAGTAACAAATAATCAGAAGCATTAAATTTTTCCTTAAAAGTTATAAATCCTACTGGTTCTACTCTTAATCAACTGACGTTAAAAGTACAATTACAACAATTGGGTTTTACAAATGATTAGGAAAATTATTAATATTTCCAATATGTAATGAAACTTTCACTTTAAACTTTTTGTATTAAAATACCCTTAAGTAGATCAGAGTATTTCCTTTTATTTCCCACAACCAAGTGCCAGATGGGAAAAAGAAATAGGTCATTTAACAAACATATGAACCATAAATATTTGTAATAATGTTTATATTTAAAACTATTTAGTGGTAATTTTATATACAAATAATATGTGACGTTAATTTAAATTATTTTGACGCCCCTGTTGTTGAATATTGTCCTATTTCTATCATTGTTTATTTGTAGTACATTCTTTTTACGTCATTTCCGATTATTAAGAAGGATTTGAAAATTATTATGAAGAATCTTAATTATGCGAAAAAACCGCAACTTGTTTCGTAGGTTGTTCAAGTTCATGTACCTGCATTCTTTAACAAAAACATTTTGGTGGTTAAATTTTTGCTATTTAATTCATACACGTGGATGTCTGATTAAATTGGGAATTTTTGTTAGAAAGGTTTCCAATTAAGAATATCTTTGGTTATATTAGTGCGAAAAGTTTGTGAAATCAGGTAATTTACCGTTTTTCAAAACCCTAAACGATCAGAATCGACCTTACCTAAACCTTGTTTCATTATTACAATAATTAATTAGTCAGAAGTTTTAGATCATCAACTATTTTGATCGTTATCTCATCTGTATGTAATATCCGTATTCTAAAATTGAAAATTTACAAATTGTTGTAGGTAAGCGGAATATAATTTTTATGCAAGATTAAGGTAGTGGGTAGGGTATGATTAGTCTATTCGCTCAATCTAATGTCATTCCCATAATTTTTTTGTGGTGATTTTTCAAGGTTTTGAAATATCATGTTAGGTTCCGATCAAAGTATAATATGTGGGTTATTCCTCCATTTCATCTTGGTTACTGGAAATGTTAGTCAGGTTTGAAAATTTTTTTTTTTACATATTACGAACCTGGATTGTGTTGCGTTCTCAAGGTTTTGTTTTTGATTGTTGAACCCATTATCACGTGGAACGAAAATTTAGAAAAAAATTTTAAAGTTGTACTAATTGTAGTTTCAAAAGTCTCTAAACTGCGAATACAAAAAAATATAAATATTAATGGACACTTTATTTCTTTTTAATGTCTGGAATTTTACGTTTACCATTAATTTTTTTTTTAAGCTCATAATATTAATGGTTAAAAACTATTTTTACTGCACTAAAAATCGTTGCCGTAAATTACCTGTTTGAAAACGTGATTACCGTTACAACAAAAAGTTAATTACACTGAACGGCAGGGAATCGAACCTGAGACCATGATTACGGACCTATTGTTATTTGTAAATATAAGATTTAAAAGGGTTATTTGCATTATTAAGAAGCGTGATGTAAACTCATTTAATCTGTTTAAACAGCAACCCCTTCCTTCCTCCCAAATTCATTTAAAGATGAAATATTAACAGTATGACGTTAAAAATTTATATAGATTGATGTCGATCAACAAGTTATATTGTATACGTGTTGTTTGAAAACTACCTTCATTTTAATGTTCTTGGGTCATTGTAGGGAATCCCCATTAGTTTAACTTTCCACAATGTTCTCTTCTAGATAAAATACACTAAATACGCAGTATTTTATGAACTATTGCAAAATTCTCGGTATATTGTGTGATGACATGGGTATAATTTTTTTTTTATTCCTAAAAACTGTATCACTTGCCAGGAAAAGCGTAATAACACTGCTTAAAGAAAAATTCTCAAACCACAGGTGAGATTAAAACCGCACCGCAATACATCATTAATTAACGTAACCCCGAATAGTGTATTAAAAATAAACAATGTTAACTAGATTCGCTTTAAACCGATATATTTTCAATTGGATTTGATTTTTATGATTACACTGAGAAAGAATTCATATGCGTCGCGTCATTGAATTAATAAATATATTTAAATAAAATTAATAAAAAATACTTACCCCTAAAGTATTGGCTAAGAATCTGTCTGTATAAATCCGCACGCGACATTTGGAATTTAGAAAAAAAAGCACGCTTAAACTTGAATTAAATTTTCGTCATAGAAATCATGCATCTATAAATTCAAAGCACGCGTTTATGACTTTGTTTACAATTGCAATTAAGTTTAATTGAACACCACCGGCTAGATCGAAAACAGATTTAGAACTAAACTAATGAGTTACTTTTTCCGTAGAGTTAAGTAAACCCGCCCCTTAATTATCAGGTCCGTAGTGGCCCAACGTACGATGGGATTCCCAATACCGACAACGTGTGAATTCGTTTAATTTATTAAATGCGATTAGTTGTTTGAATAGATTACATGTTTAACCGCTATATACGTCCTTAATTATAATTAAGGTGTAATTTAATTCATCACAGTTTACGTAATTTGGTGTAGAAAAATTTACTTCATCCGTTTAACGGAGAAGGGATTTTTCAGTAATGGAATCATTTAACATAGACATTCAATTAAGTAATGCAGGTTATACAATGCGATAAGATAAAATAATTAAAGTATACAATTATAGATTTTGGCGCCACATAATTTTTTTATGAATCACTGCATTGCAACAAATCTTATTCTATAAAGACTCAGTGTTTAATATCTATTGGGAAATTTCGAAAAATATTGGGTAAATATAGTACTAGAAAATTACCCAAATAAAATGATTTATCTGAAATTACATTGAGTAATACACTAAGGGGGAGCGTATTACATTACTCAATACGGCATGCAAAGTCACAAAACGATCGGTTAAAACACGAGTTGGTTTTCCCTATAAAAGAGGGCAAATAAAGTTATTTTTTTAACACACTACCGTAAAAATATTAGTAATTAATCTTAGATTTCATTAGATTTGTCATTAGCATGAGCACATGGATTTCACTTTTGGAAATTTCTTGTAAGTTGATTAATTTTTTTGCATTTTTCCAGAAATTTACAGATGTAGTTTTGATCATGAAACACCTTTTATTGTAAACTTAATAAAATAATTTTCTTATAAAATTGTTGTGCAGTATAATTTGGGGGATAAACCTAATTTTGTTCTGTTTTTTTTTTGCTTAAAGGATTTAAATAATGAAACTCTAGGTATACTAAAAGCTGTAATTGTGTATACTTGTGCAAATACAGTATTTATTACCACATAATAGCAAACACTTACTATTCTGTGGTAGATATTGTTAAAAGCTTTGAATAATAACTTACGGTTAAAAGTGAAAAGAGTGATTATGAAATAAATGGGAGAGAAATTTAGCATATTTTGAAAACAAAGGTGAAATTATGTACCTTTCGCTTTTTTATTAAATTGAGAGTGTGATTAAAATAAATCATATTTGTATAGATTAGAAACCTATTGTTTAAACTTAAATAAATGCACGTAGTAAATGTAGAACGAAGTAGAATTGAATTATTATTGCCAATTGGGAAAACACAAATTAATACTATTTACAAAGTTGGTATCTAAGGAAGAATACTTATTTGAATAACTTTTATAGTAGATTGTTACTCAGCTATTAAACTAACATCTTCTCTTAATTTTATATAATTAGAAAGTTTAAAACTTTAAAAGGAAACCTCCAACAATCTAAAACATAACCCACGTTTGTTTAAAAAATATGAGTTAAAGTAGAGCACACAATAAAACAATACGCAAAGTTGTTATAAAACCCAACAGGATTATAATTATGGGAGATTTGAACGAATGGATAAGAAATAAAACAAAATTCAAAATGTAAATCGCCCGAGAAATCGAAGAAGGAAAGAAATATGAATCAAGGAAAAGAAACTCCAAAGTTAACCCTTTAACGGGTAAGACCGTCCCGAGACGGCCTTCGATTTTTGGTCTACAGAGTCAAATTTAAATATTTTTTTTGCTTGGGGTTGCAGAAACTATTTTTAGATTAGTTTCCTAGAAGTTTGGTAACAAAATGAACGGAACCGATCGACACGTTTGTATCCTGTCATTAGTCAAGAAAGTAGCATCGAAAATTATTTTCGAAAAAGAGAAGTTATTTCGCAAAAAAAAACACATTTAGAACATCGTTAATCGCTTAATATTCTGTTACTTCCACCCTTTATTATTTATTTTGTATGTAGGACGAATCGTCCTAAGTGTTGTTATAAGAAAAAGGTCAATTTGGAAGAATTGTTAGATGAGCAATTGCTCGAATTCATGGATTCAGTGAAAAGTGAAGATGAAATTTTTATGGTAGTGATGACAGTGTCGTTGACCCGGACTATGTTGTCGACAACATCGAGGCTGATAGTTTAGATGAACAGGTATTCGAAGAATGCATCCAGGAAATGAATGAAGCTGAGAACACGGATGAATTTGTACAAGCTCTGAATTTTTCATTCAATATAAATGCAATCGAACAACCAGCAGCTTCTTCAACATTAGTTCTCAATTTTGCAGAAGCCGAAACAGTTGATACACATCAACTCCGACAAATGCACGGGTCACACCACCCAAGAGACCCTGACCTCCATTGCCAACAGTTGAAGCTATTGTACCATCAGTTCAACTTACTGCTGGTGGCTTCACTGGAGAAGGTATATTTGACATATTTATGTAAATCAATTTATACAATTCATTGGGTTTATTTTTTATTTACAGCTCCAACTGCAATATCAAACGATCCGAAAGAGCTATTCATGTTGATCTGGCGTAAATGCCCCATGCGTTTACATTTCACCGATGAAATTATTGAAATTGTCGAAAAGAGACAATCCCTTGTGCTTTATAGGAAAATATAAGCTCCACCTTCAAAACAACTGGCCCTGAAATCAGACATTCCATTGGAATAATGATGTATATATAGAGAGCTATTGGGGCAAAATGCTTTTAAGCTGATACAAAAGTCTATGGCATTGAAACGATTTATTGCAATCAAGAGATACTTATCGTTCCAAGATGAATCACAGCGAAAGAAGAAAGGTGAATCGGGATATGATCCGTTGTTCCGAATCCGTACATTGGCCAACAAACTCGACGACCGATTTGATTCACTCCCAAAAAGGCTAGACTTTGTGTCGACGAACAAATGTGCTTCACAAAGACGAAACACCATCTTCGTCAATATATGCCAAATAAGCCGCATAAGCGGGGTATCAAATTGTTTGTGCTCTGCGATCTCGAACGGGTTTGCTTATCGTTTTGAAGTGCATAATGGTGCCTGCGATAATGTTATCTTACCTGACACACCGGACCTTGGAGCCACATCAAATATTGTTGTGTGTTTGTCACAAACAATTTCTAATTTCGATCACCATATCCTCTACTTTGAAAACTTCTACACATTGCTACCACTACTAGTTTATTTACGAGCAAGAGGGATTTACAGTTTGGGAACAGTGAGAGGTGATTTTATTTTAAAAGATTTTGTTCATAAAAAAATATTTGTTTTTGTATTTTTAGCCAAGCGTATACCTGCCTGTAAGCTGCCGACCGACAACTACGTCAGCAAAGAAAATAGAGGATTTCCCACACAACACATTCCACGGAATAAATATTAACACTGTTTTGTGGAAAGACAATAAGTGTGTGCGCCTGGCATCTACATACGTTGATATTGAACCTTTCTTAAGAATGAACCCTGGAGCTCAAACAGCAAAGGCAGCTCGGTATGATATAAAGTAGAAGAAATTCATAGAAACCAACTGCCCGCAAATCATCCGAGAATATAATGCTCCCACAGGAGGAGTTGATCTGATGAACGGTCTTATGGGTCGAGAGTCGAAATATTATAATTAGACTCTTCTACCATTTTGTGGACATGATAGCTCCGAATGGATTTATTTGATACAAACATATGCATGCCGAGAAAGCAAATGATTCTGGCAATGTGTCTGAAGAAGAAAAGCTTCTACAGCTTCCACAATTCTGTGAGGTAGGTCGACCATTATTGACTGAAGGTATTGATCGGCCAATATCACTACAGACTATCACATCAGGTGTTGGAAAAAAGCTATTCACCAAGTTGCTGATGTTCAGTTCGATGGTGAAGATCATTTTCCAAAGTGGGTGCATAGAAAAGGCGAAAACGTTCTAAAAGTCAGATACACAAGTTATTTATTCCAAATACAAGCTTGATTTATGTGGCACAGTCGATAAAAATTGTTTCTGGTATTACCATTAGAAAATAATATTTTTTTCTCTTTTTCTTAAGAAAACCTGTTTAAGAGATAAATATCTACTTGGGTTATTTTTTACATGTAATCCGGCAAGACCGTCTTAAGGCGGTGTTGACTATTTTCCATCCGGCGGTCGTTCCAGACAACATTTTTTCCTGAAAATTTAAATTTAGTTTCTTTTGCTTATAGTTACTTGGGAAAAAATATCAGCTTGATTCTAGCATTTTTACAATCTTGCCCATTAGAGGGTTAAGTAAAGCGAATTTTTGTCTCGTACAATTTTGACTAAACCAAATTGGCCTGTAAATATAGATTGATCAACATTCGACACAAATGCTGACCAACACTCGTAGGTTGAGGTACTTAGCTCTTGGTAATCGAGACAATCTATTTTGCCACGCTCTCAACGAAATTGGTGTATCAACACAGATTTTAGGCAAAATTCAGCCTAAATTCTAATCAACTCATGGAACACAGAATTTAGCTCTTAGTCGTCCAGAAAATCTATTTACCGCGTTCCGTCTCCAACAAAACTAGTGAATCAACATAGGCTAGCTGAAATGCTCACTCATAGGTCACAGAAATTAGCGTCTGGTCATCGAAGCAATCAATTTTCGGTGACCCCTACGAAATTGGTGTATAAACATAGGTTTTGGGCAATATTCGACCCAACTGTTCATGAACCATATAACGTAGCTCTTGGTCAGGGAGGGAATCGATTTTGCCACGTTGGGGTGCATTAACATAAATTTTGCGCAAAATTTAACTCAAAAATACTTTATGGAGTGCATAAATTTGTGCTTGGTCGTCGAGACTATTCATTTTGCCGCGAACCCAACTAGATTGATGTATAAATATAAATTTTCGGCAAAATTCAGCACCAACATTCATGGAGTTCTTAGTGATCCGGGGATTCTGTTTACCACGTCCCAAGGCAATTTGATGCATAAATATGGATTTTGAGCACATTACTACCTTTAATTGCTTCCCTCTCCATATGTTTGAAAAGCTGTTTTACTTTGCACAATTAAGGTACATTAGGTACCCTATAGCGAAAACCAAAACTCGATAGGTGGACTAGGGGCCCAGTTATTTGTGCATAGACAAACACACGACTATTTCATTATTGTGCACGCACCACATAGCCCTAGCTCTAAATTGTTTTACTAGCTTTGTTTGACAAAATGGTACGTAGTCAGAGTGTAAATAACAAAGGAATATTTTGTGTTTTGGAAGTGACGTAGTAGGGAATCGAGGTTGGACATACGTTTTTTCCGTAACTGTGCACAAAAGTACACGCACCTCACAGCTTTACTGAACTTCGAAGGATACATGAATTGCTTGAAGCCCATTGCCTTAGTTCGAATCCACCACGATTCAAACAGCTTACCTATTGATCACGTGTGTTTATAGCTTCTTGAATAGAAACAGAAACCACTGATTAATCGCCTGCTTCATCGATAGCTACTGGATGTAACGCTCTTATAGCTAGAAAAGCTGCTGCTGCTGTACCATAAGTTACAGTCTTTAATCCCTATGTCTGAATCGGCTCAGATTGGGATTCTCTCCAGTATAACCGTTGGAAATATCTATGCTCTGGACAAACCATGACCTGCCTGTAAATCTTACAGATATTTACTGTAAAGCTGGTGAGTTTCTTGAAAGTTCTTCTCACACATACGTTCTTCTGGAAATAGTCTTGTAATACTATCTAACTTTCTATTGATCAAGTAGATCATTGGAATGCCCCATGTATCTGTAGGTTGGCCTTGAGCGATCCTACATGCTTTTGGAAACTAGCAATCAGAGCTCACAAAGCTGTGAAAGGTTCCTTACCCACCACAGATAATGCGAAGAGATTCTTGATGTGATTATGAACGATGAGTTTCTTGTTTTAGAATCTTTCCTTGACTAAATTCCATGTAATTTCATAATTATCACCAGAAACTTCCAAAAAATGGATAACGTTCGCCACTTCCTTTTTCAATGAAGCACGCAGATAGTGAAATTTCTGAATATTACTCATGGAAGAATCACGATGAATGAGAGGATAGAAAATATCATGTAAATTTAACCACTCTGAAAATGCCCCATTGAAAGTTGGTAAATTGATGGTCGGAAGCTTGACCCTTGGCTTATTGGAAATGACTGAAGAAGAAGAAGTCTTTTGGAACTGATTTTCCTTGATGATTGTTTTGGCAATTCCCTAAATCTTGAAATATAAATCTTCTAGTTCCATGTTTTCTACTGATTTCCCTGTTGACTCGTAATTGTCCCAATATGGGTTGATTTTGTCCAATCTTACCTCTAGCTCAGCTACACTCTCATTGTAGCCCGTTTCAATGAAAGAACGAAATCTTTCGAGATCCGCCTGCATGTTTGCAGTGATTGAATTCGAATTGCTTGTTGCCTTTTCAGATGACGCTTTAGTAGCATTCTGCTCTGCTATTTCTGCCTTTGCTAAGAATGTCTGAGCCGCACTGTAACGTTTGAAATAAACCGTTTCAAATTCCTCATGCGCTTTGATTTCCTTACTATCATCCGACCCAATTTCAAGATGCATTCAAGATCGATTTTTTTCATGAAAACAATACTTTACCTATGGGAGGCTCGCGCATAAGAAAGTAAAAAGGTAAAACACGACATCAAGCTTTATACACGTTGTGCCCCAAATGGGTTTGTATTGAACGTTGAAATATACAAGCAGCATGAAAAAAATACAACCCTTTAAAAAATTAATGGCATGGTTTTAAAGCTAATGGGTTCTTACCTGCACTTATTGCAACATAATTATTACAATAGCGCGGCCTTATTGTACCTTTAGTTAGACTGCAAGACACATTCCACCGTCACTCTGCATTCAAATCGGAAGGGTAATCCAAAACCGACAACAACCAAAATACTAGCAAAAGACAAAAAACATATTTGGCAGCGTGTCAACGTGTTGGGCATTGGGCGCGTTGTCCACTCGGCGCTTTGGTAATTGTGGGCGTAATGATGCACCATTGAAATTCGGTTGTGTGGAAGCAGTTGGAACAACGGTCGTCGGCGTTTTGATCACGTTCGGAGTTTCGGACTTTTAAAATATAATTTTGGTATTTTGTGCATTCGACGAAATGTCCTAAACCTCGTTCGGTGTTTTAATCTTTGTCAACGTAATGGTCCAACTCTAAAATATCGCAGAACAGTCAAATTGGACGTTTTAGACCATTAACATTTTGTTTTAAAATTTAGGTGAAACCTCTTTGAAATTAGAACAAGCATATCTCACAGTGGTGGCTCGTCCTGAATCACACGTGCTCACATTTGCAAATGCGTTATAATTAAATACGATTCTAAATACGAATTTTGTGGGACACTAACTTTCACTTTTTTACACGCCCACGTGGGGATCGCATTTTCTTCACCTGAGAATAAAAAGATTTAATCTGTTATTAATTATAATCCGTTTTTATCAAAGCAGGCTGCAGAATTATTATTACATTTTTTTAAATCCCATCTGCAGGTTGTGACCTAATTTATTTATGCATTGGGGGCTGTATTCTAATAAGGGGCCGTAGTTTTGTAAGACCAGAATCTGTTCGCGGGCCTCTTAATATGTGTTTATTATTCTTAAACAGTTATACAACTTCATTTATAATAATTGGAAAGAGTGGCAATCAGTCGTCCACATCGCGTTAATTAATGTGTTCATAAATATTTTAAAAATTTGCTGTTGCAAAAAAAAAACATTAAGGTCTAAATTAAATATTAGATGAAATAATAATAATCATTTCTATCCTGATGCAATAGCGCTTTTTTTATAAGCCCACGTGGGGATCGTATTTTGTTCGTATTCGTAATAAACAATTAGATTATTTTTTGATATTAAAGATGCTAATCAAGATAAAGATAACATATACAATTGATTTTTAAATACGCTGTTAAATTCTATATAATGATAATAAAACAGTTAATGGGTATTGCGTAATCAGTTAATTAACTTGTTATGCAAAAGTGAATGTACGATTTCGTAATTGGACGTAAACAATAATAATAAACACCGTGAATATTTTACGTACATGTATATATCGGGGCTTTTACCTACCACAGGCTAGATTAGTTAGAGAGATGCAATGCAATTGCGAAGCTGCCGCACCCGTCGCGCGCGAGTATTGACCTAACCACGCTCTAATATCTTCTCTAGGGGCTTGTTTATAAATCTAAACTCGTTTTTTGGCTGAGGTACTTTCTCCTAAGGAGGCTGCGAAGGCTGTTTCGGCGACCCCTGCTCTGAACTTCCCTGAAGATAACCGGTTCTACCCGAACATTAACGAGCGCTCCCGCGCACAAGACTCAAGGCTAGAAGCAATCTCCTTTCTCGCGCGTTTCGCTCTTTAAAGTGTAAGCGTCATAGAGTGAGCATTATTATAATGTATTCTCCTGTTTATGAGCCAATATCAGTGGACATTAGAGATTTTACTGACTTGTCAATAAACTATTACAACATAACCGTAAAAGATGATCATGGGAACGATGACGTTCATGAGCTGAATGTATCTCACATCCGAGGTGATGGTGAGGATTCACAGAAGAGGAAGAAGAGCGATGAGGTAGAGGAGAAGGACGAGTCTCAAAACCATGATGATGATAGCGACGAAACACGGTTCAAGAAGAAGAAGAAGATCGATAAAGGATTTGATTAAATAAATGATGTATTGTTGTTTATAATAATAATATATTTTCAAACGCTAAGCTTTCAATTTTTGTAACTAAACTTGTTTTTCCTAGCGGTGCTTGAACCTACACTAACAATGTTGCAATTAATGCGAAAGGACGGTTAGATGGGTAACTACAATAAGTGTGAGGTTGGTTTTCTTTTGTCCTCTGTGAGTTCAATCATACTGCTATTTTTTGAATTGAGAGCAGATTTTGTATGATTAAGTTAAATCAGTTTGGTATTTTTGAATTGTGGTTGGTTGATTTTAGCAAAGTGCAAGTTACTCCAATCAGTATTTTTGAGCTGTAAGCTATTTTTCCCAGGCTGTAAGTTGTGATTTGATTTGGTTGATTGATTGATTGAGATTGATTGATCTGATTGTTTGATTTGATCGAACGTGATTTGTTTGGGATTGATCTGCTTAATTGATTTGATTAATTTGATTAATTGATTTGTATGTTTGAGAAAGAGAAGAAGGAGAGGCGAACACGGTCAACCTCTAATACAGAAAACATTCATTAGTCTTTACACCACCAGATCGCACCACAAACAACCCTAGTTAGTCCTAGAAATATACCACTAAGCGGCGCCGCCTCTATTACAGAAAAAAATCCCTAGTTTAAAAATATACCACTAGATGGTGCCACAAACAAAAAACCCTGATTAGACCTAGAAATATAACGCTAGATGGTGCCACCTTTATTACAGAAAAGATTCATTAGTCCATACACAACTAGATGACGACACAAATTCAAATTCCCCAACAAGGGGCCACGACAGGAGGGTACAGGTCCTAACATAGATTCCTATGTTTGTCTTATTAGTTAGCAATAAACCCCTTGTTAGAATACAAGTTCAAATTTCTCGCAATAAGTAATCAGAATGTAAACACTTAAATACAAATCCAAATTCAAATCTCCCGCCAAGGGGCCAGGCGCTTAGACCCGAAGGCAAGTTTCAAAGCCCTGTGCCTGTCTTATAAGTTAGCATTAGGACTCCTTATTATTATAATACAAGTTCAACTTTCCCCCCATAGATGGCGCCACAAACAAATTAAAATTTTTGGTCTAGGGGCGAGCGCCTGAAAATAAGTTGCTAAGCCCTACATCTGTCTTACAAGTTAGCATTATACCCCTTATTATAATAAAAATTCATATTTCCCGCCATAACCTGCAAATACTTAAATAATAATTCAAATTTTCGGCCAATGGGGCCTCGACAAGAGGCAATGCCCCGAGAGCAAATTGCGCAACCCTACACCTGTCTTACAAGTTATCATTATAATACAAATTCAAATTTTCCGCCAAGGGTACCACGACAATACACAAAGGCCCACAAACAAGTTGCGATCACGACAAGGGGCAAAGATCCGAGAACAAGTTGCAACGCCCTACACCTGTCTTACAATCTCGGTTATGTTCGGGAAGGGTTGGTGTGGGGATCGCCGTAACAGTCTTCGCCGAAAGCCTCGCGTCGCGAAATTTTACCGATATGAGACATGAAAATAACGGTTTTTTGAAAATGTCAAGTACTTGCAGCGACCAGCAAACAGATTGAGATGATTGGTCGAGTGCAATAGGATTTATTTAATCATAAGTGGTGTTGAGTTAAACGTTGTACGATCAAGGGATACCTTTAGTCTAATGGCAGCGCACGGTTCAAATTACAAGACGCGAATTATGGACGCTAGTTTACTGGTGAGACGTACGTGAATCAATCCCACCATTCTAATTGCGCGTGCTAAAGCCTTAGAAACAAATGCAGCAAAATGCTCTGTTACAAGGACCGAAGTAAAAGTGCTAACTATACCTGTGGACATACAACGAAAATCAGTGGATAATGTCTTCCTGGGTCAGTTACCTAAGAGAGTTAATGTGTAAAGGTTATTGACTTTCGCATTAACTGTAACCCCGTTAGTGCGATTATTGCCTATATGAAAGCATCGCATCGCTAAATTTTGCCTATATGATTAGATTTGATGTTTACTAAAGAATTGGTGGACGCTTTTCGCAATAAAGTCCTTGCCCTTATCCGTCTGTATACTTTGAGGGATCTTTTCGCATCTTTGAAAAATAACCGAAAATACGTTGATTATAGAACATGAAGTTTTTCATTTCGTTATTGCAAAAACCCCGCCTGTCATAACTCAAAAAAATGTTACTCACAGTGTACCTGTTTCGAGTAAATTTCTCACTACAGGTTTATGTATAGTGTACGCCATTTGTTTCTGTGACCGCGCTCTAATACCTTCCCTAGGGGCCTGTTTATAAATCTAAGCTCCTTTTGACAGGGGTATTTCTGCTAAGGCAGAGCTTGTATGTAAAATAGGCTTATCTGATGGTGTGACAACTCCATTATCGGTAAAACCCGAAAATTTAAAAATAGTACTCTAATAAGCGGCGTTTTTTTTTTGACAGAGGTGTTTCTGATGAGACAGAACTTTTATGTATGTAAAATAATATAGAGGGAAAATCTAGCTTAAAGAAGAAGACACAGGAAATTCGTTGCATACATCACAATATTAAATAACCTATTTGCGCAAATATATATTTGGTTTTGGCTGTTAACGATTTACAAGAAGAGTTTGATAGACGTTTTATTCTAAGCTAGTTAGTAATTTAATTTAATTATAACAGCTTCGCAATTGCATTGCATCTGTCTAACTAATCTAGCCTGTGGTAGCTAAAAGCCCCGATATATACATGTACGTAAAATATGCATGGTGTTCGTTATTACTGTTTACGTGCAATTGCGAAATCGTATATTCACTTTTGTACAACAAGTTAATTAACTGGTTACGCAATACCCATTAACTGTTTTGTTATCATTATATAGAATTTAACAGCGTATTTAAAAATCAATTCTATATGTTTTCTTTATCTTGGTTAGATTCTTTAATATCAAAAAATAATCCAATTGTTTATTAGCTTCACAAAATAGACCAAAATACGATCCCTACGTGGTCTTATAAAAAAAGTGCTATTGCATCAGGGTAGAAATGATTATTATTATTTCATCTAATATTTAATTTAGACCTTAATGTTTTTTTTTGCAGCAAATTTTTAAAATATTTGTAAACACATTAATTAACGCAATGTCAACTACTGATTGCCACTTTCCAATTAATATAAATGTAGTCTCATAATAATAAACACATATTAAGAGGCACGCGAACAGATTCCGGTCTTACAAGACTACGGCCCCTTAGTAGAATACAACCCCCAATGCATAAATAAATTAGGTCACAATCTGTAGATGGGATTAAAAAAAAAAATAATTGGGCAGCCTCCTTTGATAAAAACGGATCCTAATTAATAGCAGGCTATTCTTTTTATTCTCAGGTGAAAAAAATACGATCCCCACGTGGGCGTGTAAAAAAGTGAAAATTAAAGTGCCCCACAAAATCCAAGATGGCGGCCATGGTGCCCTGGTTCTACTTATGGTTAAGAAAGCGAGATTATAAGGTACTCTACCTATTTCCATAACAAGTAACACATCGGTAGGTATATGCTTGCACAGATTAAAACTTGGTAATCAAACAAAAATAGGCCGATAGCACAAAAAATAATGTGTAAGCTGATATAGTGTTGTTATTGAATTTAAATAAAGAATTATGGAAACAACCTAGTGCAACTAAATTTGAACTCAAACTTTTAACTAATTTAAAAATTATTATTAATTTTATCAAATACATAAATAAAAAGTTTACCTCGAGTAGGATTTGAACCCACGACCTGTACTTTGCTAGAGTACCGCGCTAACCAACTGCGCCATCAAGGTTCCAGCCCCAATCGATGTAAATTTTGTCTTTATGTATGTAGAACGGATGTCAATTCGAATTTTTTTCCTTGCATAATAACGCAAATAAATTTAATAAAACCGAAAATGAGAGATTGAATTAGAAACGTTTATTTGCTGAAAAATGATTTTTTTTAAATCAAAAAAATGAAGATTGGTTTATTTGGGATTTACACTTACTTCCTTACTTTGGCCAAATTGTAAGAATTTCCGTTCGAAAGGTGAACTACTTGAGTAACGTTTATATAGGGCAGCCGAAGAGTCAGACATCAAATAATTGTTACTTTCTTTATAAGGAGAAAGTGCTCAGAACGTAAAGAAAACGAGATAAAGTGGGGGTTAGAATATTATATTTTCGAAGTTATTGCATTACTATTTTTCACATTTGTAAAATTTATGAAAATGGCAAGAAGGCTAATCCGATTTTAATATTTTTTGGCAGATAAACTACTCAAGCTACTATCAAGCAGTGAACAAATCAGTTTCATATCGATTATAGGGATGCCTTGGTGATCAACCGCATATATTAGCTTTTTCACTTTTCATTATTCTGGTAAAGGATCTTAATATTCTGATTCTCACTTCATACTCTTGAAAAGTATAAGATACTTTATGAATTGCTATTAAGTAGGCCGTTTTCGACAAAATCACTTAAACGAAGCCACCACCAACTAAACATACATACATGCCTATTATGCCATTCCCCTACGGGGATTGGTAGAAACCGAATACTGCCTCTTATATTTATTATGAAACAATTCTTCTCTGTATGGTCCTGTCTTTGCACACCTTTTCGTGTCCACTAGCTTACTATTCTTTTCTTAACCACGCTTTCTACTGCACTTCTATTAAACATCCACGCTATATTTATTCATTATCCACTTATTCTGTGCTTAATACATTCTCTTTTTACCGCATACTGTTCGCAGAAACGTCATGCCCACAGCATTCATTTTAACTTCTTGTTTTTTCTGACCTACCCAAGTCTCACTTCCATAGAGTAATGACGAAACGAACACGCTGTTGTATAGCGCTCGTTTCGCTGTTATGGTCATACTCTCGTCCTGAATTGTGCTCCATATACTGCCATTTACTTTGCTTCGCACCGTTGACACACCGCTCAATTTCACCTTCCATTATACTATCTGCCAAATATACAAACTCATCAACTAGTTCTGCAATCTCATCGTGCAGATTACCTTCGTTTTGCCCACGTTTACCCTTAGGTCCGTATTCACACAGACTTCATCAAGCTTCCTCAGCATTGTTTGTAGCTCACTCGTATTTTCGCTAAATAAAACTGAATCATCGGCATACACCGGAACTCATACATTCACGTTAATAACCATTAAACCATTTGGCATTAGTACATGTTTGTCTAACACATCTACTACCATGAATTCACTAAACAGCCATTATATTCATTGAACACAAGGCCTCGACTACCGTCATGTGTTGCCCATTTACTAGACATTAACTCACTCCATACTCACGTAAAATGTTCCAGATCTTCTCTCCACCTTACTCAGTATTTCGCTTTTTGAAAGTGGACAAATTCTCAGTAAAGCTTCTTCTTCACAGTTTAAACACTTATCAATCAATCCCTTTCTGCAAAGCGACCATCTGAACCACACCTCCCCTTCCTGGCATTAAGTCTCCTTTGAATAGCTCTGTGTTATTAGCCGTATTCTATTAACTAAAAACCCTTTCAAATACCTTACCAGGTACAAACTGATCCCTCTGTCATTTTTACAATCACTCTTACGGTTACACAGAGGAACAATAATCACACTTTCCAATCAATCAGTATCTTTTCACGTTTAAAACATGTATTAAATAATTCACATAATTTTTCCTCAAGCTTTGCTCATCCACAGCTCAGCATTTCCCAGTAATTCCATCCATGATGCTTTCTGAGCCTCATTCAATTCGATATCATCCTCAGTTTCATTCCTTATCTCCTTCACATTCTCCTTGTTTCACTCTTTTGTACAACTCTATTCTTGTCTGCATTTCCTCAATCCCTACTCATTCCATACTATTCTCCTGTTGCATTCTGCTTTGACCTACGTTTTGTATTTCTTGCTCTATTCCAGTAAAATCTGTTATTTTACCTTCGCCACCCTCAATTCCTCTTTACTCATCCTTACTGTCGTCCTCTTCTCACTCTGTACCTAACCACCGTTTTCCAGTTTAATTTTTCGCAGCAATCATTGCTGCAGTTTTTCTTTCACAAATACAACCTTTTTTACAGATTTACTGTACCAAGCGTTCTTCTTCTGCTTACCAACTGTTGCTCTTCACATATCTGTGCAGAAAAATTGACAACATTGTCTTTCAAGCACACCCTCGTACTTTCAATGTCATCGTTCTTAATTTGCTTGTTCCATGTTGTTTGATTCACATTAACATATCTGCTCCAAGCTTTTGCTTACCTCATTCTCAGTCGTGAGATACCAACTTTTCTACTTTAATTCTGGACGTTTCCACTATGTTCACCTTCTTTCTCCTTGTCTACTATTGTCCTAAGCACACTCCGATTCACGCATAACCCTAATAAGGTTTCTTCATCCTAAACGATCAAGTCAATAATGCTTTGAGATTCACCTCTCTGCCGGGTATGCACATGAACACTTATGTTTAAACCATATGTTACATACAAATAGCTTTCTTTCTAAACAAGTATTCACTTGTGTTTTATTAAAAAAAAGTTTAGTTTGCTCCAACAACATGAGACACCCTTTATGATCAAAAATATTTTTAAAAAGTGATACCTATTGATATCTACCCGTGGTCCAAAAAAACATTTCTCTAACTTATTTCGTCTTTTTACAATCTTCCACCCCCTCCTCAGTTGGCCACCCTGTATAATGGAAATACGAAAACGTTTATTCAGTAATGATTTTAGAAATGTATATTAAATTTTTTAATAATATTCCTATCGTTATAGTAAATAGATATGTTTAACGTTACAACATAAACATATTTTGGTGATGAATAAGTATTTCAAATTTAAATGGACCTCGATTTATCGTTTTTGTGTGGACAAAATAAAACCAGAAATAGAACGGTAGGTACTTCGTACCGACCTGGCCAACCTGCATATAAAGGCTAGACATTTAGACCCTACTAGACCCTAATGTGGTACCGTAGAGTTGGGTGACTTGAAATCGTAGGGGTGACTTCACACAGTATGACATTTATTTTTTGGACTACTGTTGTCATCTTTTAGGTAAACGCTCAAACTTCAGAAAAATTTCTGAAGTATTCCACAATGATGAGGTAATGCTTTCAGTAGCTAAAAGTTGTAAACAGGTGTTTTATCTGGCTTCTAAAAATACTGAATAATAGGTAAGAAAACCACGGTTTTTGATATGCTATATAATTAAGGTCATCCTCAGGTATCCATATGAGCAAATTGCATGTAATATTTTTTTTACAATAGTTTATTGTCTTCTCAATGGGTTCTGAACCCCAGGTCTGTTGATTTTATTTTTTCACATTTTTTGTTACAGATTTTGGGTGACTTGACAAAATGCCAAAGTATAAGAGAGTGTTAGGAAAGCGAAAATACCACGATTTCACTAAAGATGAATTAGAAGAAGCCTTAACAAATATACGAACTGGTAGATGGACATTGGCGGAGGCTTCAAGTAATACCAGGATATCAAAATCGACATTATATCGAAAACTTAAAAATAAAAATATGAAAACTTATGGGGCCAGACTTCATTGACAACGGAGGAGGAAGTGGTTCTAAAAGATGCAGTTTTATTTGCTGCGGAGTGGGGATTTCCCTTAGATAAAGACAATATTAAAGATCTGGTTCGAAATTATTTAAACAGACAAGGACGAAGACTAGGTGCTTTTACCGATAACAGACCGGGTAATAGTTGGAACTACGCGTATATTACTCATCATAGCGAGCTATCCATTCGCCTATCAGAAAATATGAAGCGAAGTCGTGCTGCTGTTTCTATTGACATTTTAAGTGAATATTTTGATAAGTTGGCTCTTACTTTAAAAGACATTCCTGACGAAAATATCGTCAATTATGACGAGACATGTTTTACCGATGACCCTGGACGAACCAAAGTTGTTGTTCGACGCACAGCTAAACATGCCGAAAAAATTATGGACCACACAAAATCTTCAACGAGTGTGATGTTTTCCGTTAGTGGATCAGGAGTTATGTTGCCGCCTTATATTGTATATAACGCAGATCAGCTGTGGTCTACGTGGACAGAAAATGGTCCCGAAAACGCTCGGTACAATCGCAGCAAATCTGGATGGTTTGATCTACACCTATTCGAAGACTGGTTTAAATGTATTATGCTCCCTTATTTTAAAAAACTTGAAGGACAGAAGGTGTTGATCGGTGACAATTTAGCTAGCCACATTAGCATCACTGTCATACAGGTGTGCCAAAACAATAATATTTGCTTTGTTCTCTTGCCCCCCAATAGTACACATCTAACGCAACCGCTAGATGTTTGCTATTTCAGACCACTGAAGGATAAATGGAGGTCTGTTTTAACTAAATGGAAGCAAACACAACCTGGCCCCATAAGGAAAGATTCCTTGGTCTACTCAAAGCAACATTAGTAGAACTAGGTGCAAAAAATGCTGATAATATAAAGCCGGGTTCAAAGCGACAGGACTTAGTCCTATCGATCGAGACGCTGTTTTACAACGAATCCCTTCCCAACACAGGCCTGTTGGGGAAATTGCCAATGTGTTAAAAGATATGTTTGAAACAACAAGAAATGTAAAACCCAGTAAGTCCGGCAGACGGCAGAAACTAATGTTGCTCCAGGGGTGAGCATCTCTATAGAAGATTTAGAAGCAGAAAAAATAGACGAGACAACGGTGGCAGTACAACTACCTGAGCAAATCAAAATTGTTAAAAAAAATCCGAAGTCACGCAAGCCCAATAAATCCGAACTTTCTTCTGAAAGTGAGATAGGTGATATAGAGCTTGAAGGCGAGGCCGACGAAGAAGAGTCCAGTGATATTGAGCCCGAGGATAATTTACATATGCGATATCAAGACAACAAGTAAAATGAAGAACCTGTGGAACGACACTCATTTCAATGTGGAGAGTTTGTTATTGTGAAATTTCGTATAGAGAAACGGCTTGTAAAATCTGTTGGAGAAACCTGCCAAGTCATTGATGAAGAGTACCTTCAAGTAAAAGTCCTACGAAAAACTGTGGGTACAAAAGAAACATTTTTTTGATATCCTGGCGTAATAGACGAATCGATGGTGCACAGAAATGAGGTCGTATGCCAGCTCTACAGCTCCTTCGCCGAGAATGTTTCAAATTTTTGACAGATTTGGTAGATGACAATGTTTTATAAATAAATATGTTAACTACATTTGTAAAAATATTGTTAATTTAGGTTTAAGTATTATTATGATGTTAACATTTTGAGAATACCTTGGTTTTTAAATTATTTTTGTATCTTGTCAGAATAAACGTTTATTTTTTGAAATAAATGGCCTCAACAATTTTTTTCACCCTGTATAATGGAAACATATTTTTTTAAAAAGTTAAACTTGATGTCAAGTCACCTATAGAACAGTTTTACTTGTCATTTACACTTATTTTTGCTTGCATTTTCAAGTCATCCAACCGGTAGGGTAACTTGAAAAACAGAGTTTTTATTTATTTTGTACATTTTTTTGAGTTTTACAAAAATCCTTTAGACAAGTTCTATTCTTTGCAAAAAGTGGCATAACGCCATATTTTTTGTTTTATGATATATTTATGGGTATGGCAGATATTATTGAATTCAAGTCAAAATAGCAGTCAAGTCACCCAACTCTACGGTACTTGATTGAAGTCGCTGTTGTCATTATTCAGTTCAGTGTGCAGACGACAAATGCTGCATAAGTATCCAAAACCACAAAATGTGTGAGTTCGATTTTAACTTTTTGACTGATTAGGATAATTTTCCCTTTAACTAGTATAATTTAAAGTTAAACTATAACTAGATACACATTTAGCATCAAGTATGTATTTATAGTTCAGTTGAGATCGTACAAATAACATCATGGAAATTTTGTATGAACCCACAGGTTACATATCGTACGTCGCTTCGCATCAACAATAAACGAAAATATGTATGAATCCTGTGTATTAAAGATTAATATTGTAAACGTGACAGTATAAACGTGATAGTAACAAATTTTTTGAATGACGCGCTGGAATTATTGCGAACGCAATAGTTTACCAATTACAATAGTACAAAAATTAAGAGAAGGACAGTCTTTATATATATTCTTTTAATTTTTCGCTTCCTTATTATTCAATAATTTATAAATAAATTTATAATATATACCTAATATGCAAATATGCCCTAAGTGAAATGCAAATATGATTGGTACCACTTTTGTTAACTGGACATGATTAATAACCAATGATTGACGTAAGCAATTATAATAATTATTTATGATTGATATTGCCACTGTATTGCTTTATTCAAGCAAGCGTCACTAAATACGTTATTTAATCACAATTTCAATTGATAACAACTATTAAAATATAAGGGAAAAACCATATATATCAGTAAGGGCTAAAAATAAGATTTGCATTATAACATATGTACGTGTGATTTAGTAACGTAAACAGAATCATTTACTAGATTATATTATTCAATAAACTCAATTACACTCGAGACATGAATAAAATTTTTTTACGCCAATTTGATGATTTGAGTTATCTGTCAATGTACGAGAATACATTTGGACATTACATAAATTCTTTTTCAATATAATTAATGAAGTTAACTAATTGCTGGAGAAAAAACATAAACATTAAGATCGGAAAGGTTCTGTTAAGATACTCAAATGGTAATTAACTTTGTGATGCGTTACATCAATTTTTTCAATGTGACGTTTACTTGTATAAATTATTAGATAGTACAACTCACCTAATTATGCTGGTAGTAATCACGTGTACAAATATCACTTCTTATGTTAAAAGTTTATTCGAATATGTTTAAAATAGTACTGGCGTGAATATAATTAATACATCTCTTAAAATACGTAATTTTGCGGTAATTAATGAATATTTTGGATTTAGGACCTAAGTAATATTCCCTAATGATTGGAAATTTGAATTATTGCAACAAGAAATCCCTTTGTGTGTACAATTGTTCATTTTATATGTAATTGATGTGAATTTCCAAAATGTTTATATCTATTCCAGAAAATTTAATTTTTTTATTACGTTAAGATATACATTTTTTTTTTTTGGGAAAGTTAGAAGCAAAAATTGATAAGATAATGAGTATATAAGCAATGGTGCGAATTTTGATTTTGATTTAATGAACAACATTCAAGGTTGGGCTTTCCATTTTAGCCCAGAGTCCCTCAAAAATTTTGGTGTCAAAAATAGATTCGTATATCATTTGAATTTGCCAACCTACAACAAGGAAATTAAAAGAAATAAAATAATTTTAATAATAAATTTTGTAATTATGCATCCCAATTTTACCTACCATATGTAAGTATAGAAGGTTATACAATCGAAATTTTTTTCACTATCGCTAAATCGAATTATTAGCATATTTTACAACTTTTGGCCAAGTTTCGCCAATATCGGCCATCGTGTCTGGATCTGTGTGTGTGTGTCTGTGTGTCCGTGTGTCCGTGTGTCCGTGTGTCCGTGTGTGTGTCCGTGTGTGTGTCCGTGTGTGTGTCCGTGTGTGTGTCCGTGTGTGTGTCCGTGTGTGTGTCCGTGTGTGTGTCCGTGTGTGTCCGTGTGTGTGTGTCCGTGTGTGTGTCCGTGTGTGTCCGTCTGTGAGTCCGTGTGTGTGTCCGTGTGTGTGTCCGTGTGTGTCCGTGTGTGTCCGTGTGTGTCCGTGTGTGTGTCCGTGTGTGTGTGTCCGTGTGTGTGTCCGTGTGTGTGTCCTGTGTGTGTCCGTGTGTGTGTCCGTGTGTGTGTCCGTGTGTGTGTCCGTGTGTGTGTCCGTGTGTGTGTGTCCGTGTCCGTGTGTGTCCGTGTGTGTGTCCGTGTGTGTGTCCGTGTGTGTGTCCGTGTGTGTGTGTCCGTGTGTGTGTCCGTGTGTGTCCGTGTGTGTGTCCGTGTGTGTGTCCGTGTGTGTGTGTGTGTGTCGTGTGTGTGTGTGTCCGTGTGTGTGTCCGTGTGTGTGTGTCCGTGTGTGTCCGTGTGTGTGTCCGTGTGTGTGTCCGTGTGTGTGTCCGTGTGTGTGTCCGTGTGTGTCCGTGTGTGTGTCCGTGTGTGTGTCCGTGTGTGTGTCCGTGTGTGTGTCCGTGTGTGTGTCCGTGTGTGTGTCCGTGTGTGTGTCCGTGTGTGTGTGTCCGTGTGTGTGTCCGTGTGTGTGTGTCCGTGTGTGTGTCCGTGTGTGTGTCCGTGTGTGTCCGTGTGTGTCCGTGTGTGTGTCCTGTGTGTATCCGTGTGTGTGTCTGTGTGTCTGTGTGTGTGTCTGTGTGTGTGTTGTGTGTCTGTGTGTGTCGTGTGTGTGTGTGTGTCTGTGTGTGTGTCTGTGTGTGTGTGTGTGTCCGTGTGTGTGTCTGTGTGTGTGTGTGTGTGTGTTTGTGTGTGTGTCTGTGTGTGTGTCTGTGTGTGTGTGTGTGTCTGCGTGTCTGCGTGTCTGCGTGTCTGCGTGTCTGCGTGTCTGCGTGTCTGCGTGTCTGCGTGTCTGCGTGTCTGCGTGTCTGCGTGTCTGTGTGTCTGTTTGTCTGTGTGTCTGTGTGTCTGTGTGTCTGTGTGTCTGTGTCTGTGTGTCTGTGTCTGTGTGTCTGTGTGTCTGTGTGTCTGTGTGCCTGTGTGTCTGTGTCTGTGTGTCTGTGTGTCTGTGTGTCTGTGTGTCTGTGTGTCTGTGTGTCTGTGTGTCTGCGTCTGCGTCTGCGTCTGCGTGTGCGTGTGCGTGTGCGTGTGCGTGTGCGTGTGCGTGTGTGTGTGTGTGTGTGTGTGTGCGTTCGCACGCGCGCACGCACGCACGTACGCATGCACGTACACGCGCGCGCACGCACGCACGCACGCTCGCACACACACACACACACACACACACACACACACACACACACACACACAAACACACACACACACACAAACACACACACATACTCACTCACGCACACGCACACGCACTCCCACACCCACACCCACAAACATACCCACACACACACACCCACTAATAAACACGCACACCCACAGCCACCAACACACACACACTCACTGACACACAAACACACACATACACACTCGCGCATACTTACACACACGCACACGCACATGTACACGCACACGCACACCCAAACGTACACCCACACTCACTGACACACATACACCAGCGCGCATACTTACACACACATACACACTCACTGACTCAATCACTCACCCACTCATTCATACGCACACGCACACGCAGACGGACACACGCACACACATACAAACACGCACACGCATACAAACACGCACACCCACACACACGCACACTCACTGATATTCAAGCACACACTTACACACCCGCGCGCATATTTACACACACATACACACTCACTAACTTACTAATTTACTAACTCACTAACTTACTAACTTACACGCACACGCACACCCACATCAACACCCACACACGTACACACCCTCGCGCATATTTACACACATATACACACTTACTACGAGATGTACTAGGCCGATCCTAACTCACTTTTCTGCTATAGTTTCTACGAGTGTTTTTGCTCAAGGTCAAATAACTTACACATTCGCTGCATCCAGGTACAAAGTTTTTCAAGGTCAAGGTCATCGAAGCTCACGTACACATTGTCTATGGCAAATTACAAGGTTTTTCAAAATCACGTTCCCTGCGTCGAAATTAAACAATTTTCAAAGTCAAGGCCATCGTACACATTGCCTGCATCAAAGCATTAGGATATCTAAATTTGCCCTGCATCAAGTCTTATAAAAATTACTAAATCAGAGTTTTATAATGGGGGTACTAACTCACTTTTGATAATAATAATAACAATACACCTTCCCGTACAGATTGCGCACATCAAGGTCAATGGTTTTCAAGGTCAAGGGCATCGTACACATTACCTACATCGAAGTATATTCCTCAAGATCAAGGTCCAGATTGTCCACGTCCAAGTACAAGGTTTTCTAGGTGAAAAGAGGCTCTCATACAGATTTTCCGCATCAAAGCGCATGGTTTTCCAGGTCAAGGTCATTGTACATATTGCCTACACCGAAGTATATTCCTCAAGGTCATCACATTGCCTATGGCAAAGTACAAGGTGTTTCAAGGTCATGTTCCCTGCATCAGTTTTCAAGGCCACGTGACAGAAAATGTTCAAGGTCACCAATCAATTCTTTGGCTGAGTCCAGTGTTAATTTGACAAGAAATTTTCAAGGGCACCAGGCAATTCTTAGAATCTGGCCGAGGTCATGTGTGTGTCATGTGTGTGTTATTTACAATTCTCAAGGTCAGAGGTATTAAATAGACTTTTCAGGGTATGGTGGATTCTATGTAGTTTTCACGGTCAAGTTTTCAAGATCACCAATTCTTGTCTGAGCCAAGATGTTAGTTTAGTTATTACAATTATTCTCAAGGTCCCCTGCTGTAGTCAAAGTTCATTGACCTTATCAAGGTCATCAGTTTCAAGGTCACGCCTCCCAGTAAATTTCATTGACCTCTGTGCAGTCAAGTAGTTCAGGTCAAAAATAAGCTCCTGGCTTTGCGCAGGATATTTCGCAGATCTATTTGCAATGTCAAAGGTGATTCAAAGTTCTTGTATTGACTAAATTGTAATAAAAAGATTATGCTTACGTGGGCTCATACTACTGTCCTAAACCACAGGATGAGGTGGTTTTCCTAAGAACCGGATCCGGTTCTCAAAGACAGACAGCCGTTTCCCAAAACAGGAAATCTATTTCGCAACGCAGGTAGCCGTTTCCCCCATTTCAAGGTCACACCTCTGAGAAAGAACAAAGGCGATCCATTGTTCTGACCGAGTTATGGTCATAATTTCTAAAAATAGATTGTTATCAGATCAATTTCCAGCTACCCCCACCATTTCAGGCTCAACTCTGAAAAATAAATTTTCAAGAACAAAGGTGATCATTACAGGATTAAGATCAAAGTCTATGCTTACAATTTTCAAGGTCACGCCTCTGAGAAAAGAACGAAGGCGACCCATTATTTAAGCAATTCTTGGCTGAGACAGGGCTATCAAATTGATTGCCAATGGCCAAAATGTATTGGTATCAATTTTCAAGGTCATAAGTCCTAGAAATCAACCTGCAGGGGTATACCGATATATGACCTGTAAAGGTACACAGCAGTATGCACTTCAAGGTCACGTATACTATAGGATCCACTTTCTCGTTTTCAACGCCATTGCGTACACACATTGCCTGCATATATTTTTCAAGGTCATGTATAGTGATCTACTTATTAATTTATTAAGGAAAACCCGCAAGTGCATTAGGTCAAGGTCACGTACATTTTCCCTGCATATTGTTCAAGGCCACACCTCTGAGAAATCAATTTTCAAGGACGAAGGTGCTCCATTGTTCAAGCAATTCTGGTCGGGTCAGGGTCATAATTCCTAGAAATCACCTATACGGGGTATTCAAATAGACTTTTCAAGGTGCGGGGATTCCACTTTTCAGGGTTAGGTCACCAAAAAATTCCGGGTTGAGACCATATGTCGGGAAATGTTCGTCAGATTTAGCAGCATTCCTAATCAATGGCGTCACGTGGCTTTCAAGCAAGCAATTCCTGACTGAGTCAAGGTCATGTGTTAACCTGCAGGGATATCCCGATCTTACCCAACCTTCTCCGATTGAAAATTTTATTCTGGCCGAGTCGGGGTCATAATTCCTAGATATCTAAAAACAGCCAAAACGTATTGGTATCAATTTCCGCACATTGCCTACGTATATTCTTCAAGGTCATACTAAAGATTGTTCACGTCCAAGTACATGGTCTTTCGAGGTTAACGTCATTGTACACATTACCTATATCAAAGTATATGGTTTTCATGGTCATCTCATTGCCTGCGTCCAAGTACATGGTTTTCAAGGTCCTCTCGTACACCGTGTAAAGTACATATATTCTTTAACGTCACCAAGCAATTCTTGGCCTTGGTGCTAATTCTTGGAATTCTCAAGGTCAGAGGTGTTAAATGTTTGTGGGTGTGGGTGTGGGAGTGCGTGTGCGTGAGTGAGTATGTGTGTGTGTTTGTGTGTTTGTGTGTGTGTGTGTGTGTGTGTGTGTGTGTGTGTGTGTGTGTGTGTGTGTGTGTGTGTGTGTTTGTTTGTGTGTGTGTGTGCGAGCGTGCGTGCGTGCGTGCGTGCGCGCGCGTGTACGTGCGTGCGTGCGCGCGTGCGTGCGCGCGTGCGTGCGTGCGTGCGTGTGTGTACGTCACTGCAACGTTGCACGTCACTGCAGCAGGTTCTGTTTTGTGCCTTAAAAATTAAGGGTAGTTTGTGTCAGTTCATTGCATTTTCTCTAAAACGACTCTAACAATTCTGACAACAATATATATTATATTAAGAGGACCCCTATAAACCAGTTTAGCGAAGTATTTGGAAAAACTCACATAAGGAGAATTATTATACTTTATTATTATTATTATTATTATTATTATTATTATTATTATTATTATTATTATTATTATTATTATTATTATTATTATTATTATACATTTTTTGACGCAATAGAAAAGCAGCTGCAATAATTGTGATCAAAATTGATACGCCTAGTTGTGTCCATTGTAACACTGCTTACATAACTTATTTAAAATAACTCAAGAGTATTTTTCGCTTGCGAAGGTAACGAATACGCATTATTCTTAGTACTTTCTTATTTAAAAATAAAGTTGTATCAGGCAACAGAGGGTTGCTGTTGCACCGTTTGCGGCCGCTCTACACGTAAATATATATAACCAAGTGGATAAAAATTACAACTCACAATAAAAATAGCTATTACCCTAGAAATTGACGAATTATTTTTTCAAAGTTACGAAATATCTACTTTATACAACTTTATAACACATTTTTCAATAAAAAGTTCTTTATTATCGTTGCTTCATTCATACGTCCGTTCGTAAGCCCGTCCCTGTAATTACTCGTGCGGTTTTTGCATCAAGTTTGCCACAGCTTAAGCTAGAAATCCCAATATAAAATTTAACAAAATCTTAGCTTACTTCGTCAAAAAATCAAAAAGATAAGTCCTCCCATAGTGCACACCTTGGTTCCAATCTTGCATTCTTTGAAGGAAAAACAAATTTTAAATTAATATTGTTTAACAATTATCATTATATGTCCTGCGGTGCGCCGACAAAATACATAAGAGCCCGGACAAAATAGCATTATCAAAATGCTAAAATCTGTAGACCATAAAAACTTATCACTTAAAAGATTATAAAGATTATACTAAAGAAATAATAACTTACCTTTTTGCTCATAAATTTTCTTCAAATTGTTTACACTATTATGAGCTTAATATTACACAGTCAACAAACACACTCGAAAAGCCGAATGTGCATTTACCGATATGAAACGTTCCCAGTTCTTTATTTAAGAACTTTTACTTTATAACTACAGAAAATCCTATATTCCACATAATTATATATACCATCCCAGCCTAAAAATATCTGTAACAAACTTTTTTTTGTTTTAAATACCAACATAAAACTTAAATGTAATAAATCAATGTGTAAATAAAAGTTGCAGAATTATGTAATACTTGATAGATTACAATTTTTATGGGAAATTGATTATTTCCAAAATCCTTCAGAATCGTAATTAGGTTTTTTACTGAAGAAGTCAATTTTTTGTAAATTTGGTTATATTTCAACAAATTCCAAGTGATTATTATTAGATGAAGTAATAAACACCAGTGTTGTTAGAACATACTTTCACAATACATTAAGTAAACAGGAAAGAGTATCATTACCTATATGTATAGGTAGGTAGGTAAATTTTCAAAAGGCCTGACATCACGAATACAATCAAAACTATTAGTTTGCATTTGTAATTTTTTTGTTTATTTAAAAGATAAGTTAAAACAGTTTTGTGAACGGATATTAACCCCAAATTATCATATTAATATAAACAAAATAAAAACAACTCAAACTTACATTGATTCTCGTAATTAAAGACCTTGAATTTACGTAATGTTACACTTGTATAAGCAAACGGAAAATTGGAGCTTAGCTAATAACGACATCTAAAGATTTCTAACACTTCCTATTACTTTATAATAAATAATTCGGGTTCGTTAATTTACATCGTATTTAATCTTTTTCTGACAAAGCACATTAGTGAAATAAAAAAATATTGATTAGTAAATTATCTATACTCAAGGATTTATAAAGTTATCCTTATAAAGTAAACGTTCATACACTCAATTGATCACTACTTGACTTTCACGTCTTTTATACCAGTCTGATGATAAACATATCAAAATTCACCTAACCTTGGTATTAAATCTGTTTACAAATCACATTAAAAAACACAACAAAAAGTAAGTGGGTGTGTTCAGGGAACGTAAACAATGATACATCATAGGACATACCTATAACACGTCATTTAGGTCAGGAAGATCTTTGAAACGAATCTGTCGTTTTTAGCGGTCATTTGGAGCAAATGAAAGGCGAGAAAGCAAAAGTACAACTTTGCTATAAGTAATCTAGGTTGAACAATTTTGCAGAGGTAAATAGATAGTAGTATTAATAAATTCGTACTGTCATGTCGTCACTCGTTGGTGGAGTTTTGTAAACAATATCTTTTAACCGACCCCATAGATAAAAGTCCAAACAGGTTAAGTCTGGGGATCGGGGTGACCGACCAAGGAAATAGACTTCCTCGTCAATTCACCTCTGGTGATATATTAAATTTAAGTGTTGTCGTACATTTATTGAAAAATGTGCTGGGCAACCATTTAGTTGTAAAAACATATTTTCCCGTATTGCAAGGGCACATCTTCTAATAAAATAGGCAATTGGTCCATCAAAGAAATGGAGACCTATAATAGTTCCGTCCAGGATGCAACACCACACATTAACACTCCAACGACCTTGATGTTGGACCTCGTGCAACCAGTGAGGGTTGGTGTCAAACTAATAATGCATATTATGCAAATTGACGTTTCCATCACTTTTAAAAGTGGCCTCATCCGTCCAAAGAATTTCGGATAAAAATCCTCTATTTTCCCTGATCATGCACAACATCCAATGACAATAATCTATCCGTCGGTCAAAGTCTTCGTCATGTAAGGCTTGATGTAAAACCATATGATACGGGTGCATTCTATAACTTTGAAATTACAAACACAGTGTGAAACATCTAAAGTAGTATTTTTAGTGACATAAGAACTTACATGATCCCTTAAAATGTTTTGAATAGCAGTTCGTGAAATATTCGACGCGAGAGACATTGCTCTCGTACTAACGTGGGGATTCAATGACACGTATGCTAAGACATTAACAATATTGTCTTCCACTCTTCTAGCCGAGTCTCTTCGCAGCTTTGGTCGAAAGCTTTCAGAATTACGCAAATTTTGCACTAAACGCGGAAAAATCGTGTAGACGCCGATCTGGGCATCGAGCTAAGTATACTCTCTTAGCCAATGCCGCATTTTGAAGACATTCAAAATATACCACAATCATATGAACAGTTTCATCATTTGTAAAAGACATTATAGGTAGTTTTAATGACTGACTTGTGCAACAAACATAAATTACACTGTCTGTCAAATTTTAATATTCGTTTACAATTTGATTTTAGGTATTTGTTTTTTCTCAATGGTCCACTCCTAATATTCTGCACTTGCATATTCTATGCATTGATTGTTATGCCCCTATAGGTTTTTTTTTTAATTTTTGAAATTATGAAAACTTTCATTATTTAAAAATTATAAAATGATGAAATTTTTCATTGAATCTTGAAAAAAGACCAATACATAAGAATAAATACCGGTGTAATATCGACTTTTTCAAATTTTATAATAACTAAATTACCTTTCTTCGATATTTTAGGGTATGAATAAGATATCGAGATGTGGTTTTCACTAACCTGTTTAGGGATGATTTCATTTCATTTTTATGAAAAAAAAAGGCATATTGTTGCATTTAATTTTTTAGAGAATTTTACAATTTTCTGATATTACATCCAAAAACGCTCTAGTGGCATCACTAAATAAATGCTCTTTCCAACGAGACTACGTTTATTAAAATCAGTTCAATCGTTTAGGAGTTACAGCTGTTTATTTAAAAAATCACTGAATCACACCCACCACTGTATTTTAATATAATCAAACAAAAATTACTCGAATAAAGATCTCAATAAAAAATCACTTTAAAAGTTTAGTAATGAATTTTTTTACCGCAACTCTCTACAACGAATAGTTTCCTAGAAACGGCACTTTCCATTCTTATCTGGCCACCCGGTACATTGTATGTCCGGTCCCAGGGCGCTGTAAAACACTGTTCTAACTTAAATGATTATTTTTTGCACTTTTTTGGGACAATATTTTTGATATTATTCTGCAACATACAAAAGACCAACTGAAAGCCTTGTTTGATGTTCTGATTCTTTCTGCCTAAAAAAAGGATAATCATCTGTCAGTAAGGCATATGCTTGATAGAACTATTTCCGGTATAGATCATGTATGAATTGTGATCGTTTTTTGTACCTATTGAACTGTCTTAGGTTCGATGCTAAAGAACTAAGAATAGAGAGAATTATAAATGATCAGTTTACACATATTCGAGAAATTTGGAATCTCTTTATTGAAACGTCATACAATCCATCCTCGTATATCACAGTTGATGAACAGCTTTTAGCATTCAGAGGACGCTGTAACTTTAGAATGTAGTATGCGATAAAAATTGTTATGGCATGTCATTCCTCAACCAAGTATATGTTAGATGCGAGTCCTTACTTAGGAAAAAAAACAGAGACCAACGGTTTGCCTATAGCTAAGTTTTATGTAAAGGAGTTAACAAAATCAATTCATGGTACAAATCGTAACGTAAAGATGGACAATTGGTTCACATCAGTTCCCCTTACCGATGAATTGCTACAAGAATACTACAAACTAACCATGATAGGAAGAATACGCAAGAATAAAAAAGAAATATCGAAAGAGTTTTTGGATGTAAAAAGTCGAAAGCTGAATTCGACAATGTTTTTTTTTGATCAAGAAAGGACATTAGTATCCAAGGAGAAACGAATTGGTTTTGCTACTTTCAACAATGCTCGAAGGTGCGGAAATCGTAAAAGAAACCGGTAACCCAGCAATAAATCATAACTACAATGAGACTAAACCTTTGACCAAATGTGTTCCCATATGAGTTCAAGCAGAAAAACATGGAAATGCCCACTAAATGTGTTCTATGGGATGATAAATATGGCCAGCATAAACTCCTACGTTATTTACACATTTAATACGTTAAAGAAAGGCGAAAAACCTATTTCAACGTACCAATATGTGATAGATTTGAGTCTTCGTCTTGCCAAACCATGGATGCTGCATAGGTAGAATAGCCCAAATTTACGTCGTAGTATTCGTCAAGACCTAGCTGAAATCCTTAATATATCGGACGAGGACACTATTAACATACCTCAAGAAAGAAAGAGGAAAGCTTGTTTCTACTGTCGCAGTAAAAAGGCGCATGACCACTAATTATTGTAAGGAATGCAATAAACCAATACGCGGAGAACACAGAGGAGATATTTGTACCATATGTTCTAAAAAGTAATGAAAAACAAAACCTTTTATATCAGTAAATGTTTATTTTGAACATAACCTCCACCTTTTTTCTATATTTTTAAAAACAAAATTTGATAAAAAAGGACAGTATTTCTTATTGACTAGTAAAATTTAGGATAGTCCGTAATTATGTTTGAAAAAAACGGTCCCGTATTCTGGTGTTAAGTTAGTCCTTCCCTGTCCATCAGGATTGTCTTTTCTAAGAAATTTGCCTACCCAACAAGAGCCTTCTTAGCACTTCCTTGAACCTTTTAATTACATTAAGAATAATTCCCATTCGTCAACGTATTGTTCTCCCTAACCCCAATAAATTACTCTAAAAATTGTGGGAGTGGTGAGACGACCAAAAGCTTGAATTGTGACATTTTGTAAATTCTGTAGTGAGTACAACTTGATTTTTCAAACCGATAACTTGTAAAATATTGCGAAATTAAAGCGTTTTAATTTAACTTTATTATATTTTTAAGAGAAAGCTGAATACAGCATACTCACTTCAGGGCGTAAATTATCACGGCGCCCGCAACAGGTAGTGTTGGAAATTTTTGAAATTGGAAATAAATGTCGGCTTGTTACCTTTCGTGTAACAATGCACCACAGGTGAAATATATTACTGGTGCACTCACAATTTTTCATTGAATGTAAGTTGCACAGTGAAACTCAATTATCCGGATTAATTGAGGCTGAGGGTGTTCCGGAAATCCAGATAATTGAAAAGTCATATAAAGGGTTATACTAAGATACACTATATCGCAAAATTTGCTCTATAATAACCTCTGTTTATTTTTATTACGAGAATGAAGCAAGTACGTACTGGATATGAATAAAGTATAGAATGTGTATTATTTTAAATGAAACGTTAAAATAAATAGCAGCGTCCGTTTAGGTATATACTGCTACTCACACCCGTCTACGACCGATCCGGATATTTGGCGATCCAAATAATTGCAGTTTTACTGTGCTGTGCCCATGGCGGATAAATAACAAATATTAATTGTTTTTAACTGATGGTGTAATAAAAAAAACTGATCTGACCAGTATATAACTTTCTTATGCATGCACCGTGCTATGTTGACAAATAGGAGCAAGAGTTAATTAGTCGCGATACGAATATTTTTCATGTACTCGTATTTTCCCGTACATTACATGGACGACCACATATAAACAATTTATAAATCATAAACGTATAAACGTATACAAATGTTTGTGTTGCAAAACGTAATAAATGTATACACCCTACCTCACAAGAAAATTTATTGACATTTCATCTTATATACTATAATGTACTAATCAAACATACAAATCAAATTCAATTCAATTTAAATTTATATTAATCAAATAATGACGCTTTTTGTGTCAGATATGAAAATCAACGCTACATTAAAAGTTAACCTTTGTTTGGGTTATTCATATTAATACGCACATAAACGTTTAAACTAACTTTTAACTGCGTATTACTCTTTCTATAATATTGAGAATTTTTTCGATAAAAACTAAAGTTATTTTAAGGATTTTTTAAATTTTTTGGGACTTGGTTAAGGTGACCATATATGTAAAGAGGAAACATGGAGCATAGACGCATCATACAGTCAGAGGGGTACCAAACACTCCTCAGTAAGGGGAAGGAGAGGGACAAATTTTTTTAAAATTAGATACGAAATTATGAGTTAATGATTCACTTGACGTTTAAAAGAAATTTGGTTATAATTATCATATTATAATGCAATCGTTCATAGAATAGATTACACTATACGCAAGGGTAAGTTAACAGTTTTTACTGACACGAAGAGATTACAGGCTCGCCTATCGGCTCACCAATAAACGTCTCCTCTCGCTAGTGTAAACCTATTTACCAGGCTAATAATGAAAAATAATATAATAATTTTTTTAAAATAATTATGCAACCTCTTTAACACGTTCATAACGCAAATAGGCAAAATTGTAAAAACAAAAACAATAATCTATGTCGGATGGACGTTTAAAATTTCATGCCAGATACAGGTTAATAGACATCTAGATGCTAAATTCCAAAGCCGCTCGGTTCTCTATAAAATACAGTTTACGAATATTCAGTCTTATTTAATTAATTCATAATGAGATTTGGCTTCATAGTAAAATACTTTATATAGTAAAGTTATGTGAAATTAAATTATCTTTAAAAAACATACCTTCATATTTTTTATAAAGTTAATCGTTATTCAGGTATTGAAAACATTGACCAAACGCTTAAATTCCACTACAGGAATATTTTTTGCCGCCAAATTACGCCTTGTATCAAGCAATTGCATAGAACATAATTTATCGATATGCTTAACACCTATATCTAGGTATTTTTTTATCTTTGAAATATGCAGCTAGTTCCGAAATATTTGGTACAAGCAAAAACTGACCCTAATAATCCCCTTCTCATCGCCGCTGGATTCCTCAGAAATATTTAACAAAAATAGGAAATTGCTCCTAGTAACCAGCTTGAGGGGATATGAAAACAAGCTTACACAGTTACGTATTGTCTTCCTGAAATTATCGTGGATCCAATATACATCCACACACACGCACGCACCCGCACCCGCACATTCACACGCACACGCACACGCACACGCACACGTACACGCACACGCACACTCACACGCACGCACAGTCACACTCACACGCACACGCACACGCACAAGCACTCGCACACGCACACACACAAACACACACGCACACGCACGCACGTACGAACACACACACGCACGCACGTACCCACACACACATATAAGCGCTTATACCTGTCTTATAAGAACATGCACGCATGTGTGTATGAACTAGATGCGTGTGTGTGTACGTGCGCACGTGCGTGTGCGTGACCGTGCACGTGTGTGCGTGTATATGTTCGTGCATGCGTGCGTGTGTGTATTTGTGTCTGTGTTTGTTGTTGTGTTTGTGTTTGTGTTTGTGTTTGACTTTGTGTTTGTGTTTGTGTTTGTGTTTGTGTTTGTGTTTGTGTTTGTGTTTGTGTTTGTGTTTGTGTTTGTGTTTGTGTTTGTGTTTGTGTTTGTGTTTGTGTTTGTGTTTGTGTTTGTGTTTGTGTTTGTGTTTGTGTTTGTGTTTGCGTTTGAGTTTGCGTTTGCGTTTGCGTTTGCGTTTGCGTTTGCGTTTGCGTTTGCGTTTGCGTTTGCGTTTGCGTTTGCGTTTGCGTTTGCGTTTGCTTTTGCGTTTGCGTTTGCGTTTGCGTTTGCGTTTGCGCTGTCGCTTGCGAATGTGTTTGTTGGTGTTTGTGTTTGTGTTTGTGTTTGTGTTTGTGTTCGTGTTCGTGTTCGTGTTCGTGTTCGTGTTCGTGTTCGTGTTCGTGTTCGTGTTCGTGTTCGTGTTCGTGTTTGTGTTTGTGTTTGTGTTTGTGTTTGAGTTTGCATTTGCGTTTGCGTTTGAGCTGGCGCTTGTGTTTGTGTTTGTGTTTGAGTTTGCGTTTGCGTTTGAATTGGCGTTGGCGTTTGCGTTTGAGTTGGCGTTGGCGTTTGCGTTTGCGTTCGCGTTTGCGCTTGCGTTTGCGTTTGCGTTTGCGTTTGCGTTTGCGTTTGCGTTTGCGTTTGCGTTTGCGTTTGCGTTTGCGTTTGCGCTGTCGCTTGCGATTGTGATTGTGTTTGTGTTTGTGTTTGTGTTCGTGTTCGTGTTTGTGTTCGTGTTTGTGCTTACGTTTTGCAAATCCAACTTTTATAGGAGCAATTTTAGAATGCCTAAATCGCGTCACAGTGTTGCCAACTTTGCCTAATTGTAAAATTTCTGTTTTTTAAATACAACATCCTGTACATTGTGATGTATTCAAATAGAGAACTAAGATACAGAATCAGCTGTATACGGCAATAAGCTTGGCAAAAGTTGATTTGAAGTCAGTATCCTAACCTTGCATCTTGTTTTTGTTGTTGTACTAATTCAAAAAAGGTTTGCCGTAGCGGATTTCAAATCAACATCCTAGACTTGCTCATTGTTTTTGTGTTAAATCGAATAAGGTTAGCAGAAGCTGATTTCAAATCAACATCCTAGATTTGCACATTGTTTTTGTTTGAGTATTAAATCGAATTAAGTTGCCAGAAACGAATTTCGTCTTAGGCTTGCACATTGTTATTGTTTTTTATGTTAAATCAAATAAGGTTGGTAAAAACTGATTTCAAATCAACATCCTGGACTTGCACATTCTTTTTGTGTTAAATCGAATAAGGTTAGCAGAAGCTGTTTTCAAACCAACATCTTACACCTACACACTGTTTTTGTATTAATTCGAATAAGACTGGCGAAGTTGATTTCAAATCAACATCTTAGACTTGCACATTGTTGTTGTATTAAATCGAATAAGTTTGGCAGAAGCTGATTTCAAATCAACATCCTAGATTTGCACATTGTTTTTGTTTGAGTATTAAATCGAATTAAGTTGCCAGAAACGAATTTCGTCTTAGGCTTGCACATTGTTATTGTTTTTTATGTTAAATCAAATAAGGTTGGTAAAAACTGATTTCAAATCAACATCCTGGACTTGCACATTCTTTTTGTGTTAAATCGAATAAGGTTAGCAGAAGCTGTTTTCAAACCAACATCTTAGACCTACACACTGTTTTTGTATTAATTCGAATAAGACTGGCGAAGTTGATTTCAAATCAACATCTTAGACTTGCACATTGTTGTTGTATTAAATCGAATAAGTTTGGCAGACGCTGATTTCAAATCAACATCCTAGACTTGCACATTGTTTTTGTTTGTGTATTAGATCGAATTAAGTTGCCAGAATCGAAATTTGTCTTAGGCTTGCACATTGTTAATGTTTTTGTGTTAAATCAAATAGGGTTGATAAAAACTGATTTCAAATCAACATCCTGGACTTGCACCTTGTGTTCGTTTTTTGTGTTAAATCGAATAAGGTTGGCAGAAATTGATTTCAAATCATGATCCTAGACTTGTATATTGTATTTGTTGTTTGTGTTAAATCGGATAAGGTCGACAGAAGCAATTATCAAAATTGGAAATGAAAGTCGACTTATCTGTCTTTTATGTAATTACCTGGTTTTTCTAAACACGTTAGACATATTTGAATAGCGTACGGATGTTGTTGTTGGTTACATAACTGGGATATCACCACGCCGCACACGCAAAAGAACATGAACATTTTAATTGTGTTTTCAAGGTCTGTTTGCCTTTCGGGTAATTAGCTAATTACGGGGTTTTTCCAAGTACGTCAGAGGTATTTGAATAGTGAAAGGTGGTTATTGCGGTTACATAACTGGGGAAATTCAGAAAATAATTACTTTATATTAATGATTGGGAAAACCGTTAAGTACTTTATCTTAAATTTATTTATATAATACTTTAGGACTTACAAGAGTTGTAATTAAAAATCTTTTCGCACGATCAATCAGATAGTCCTAGAGGGTTGGACTACCAAAAAAAAAAACAATACTGCCAAAAGAGGCCTAATTACGAGGTGCGGATTATAAATACGTCGCCAAGGGTTTGAAAGTGGCGCCTGAAAGGAAGTCGTGTCCACGGTTTCAGACCCTCCAGGGTCCTGATTTAAAAACACAGGGCGCAGTCGCGGATGATTCGTCCTCAAGTGACCCTTGTACTGGTATATATATATATATATATATATATATATATATATATATATATATATATATATATATATATATATATATATATATATATGTATAGCCAAACCTCGGAGCTCTGGCGTTCCTAGGTTTGACTAGTCAATTGTCAGGCCTGACTTAAAGTCTTAGCCAAATCCCAAATAAATGACCTTTGACCAAAGAATTTTCGTCAAACCTAGAAGAGACTAATTTGGTCAGGCAAACATCGAAACTCAAGCTCATGAAATTGGAGTTTGACCAGTCAAACACAATCGACACGCCTGATGCGTCTTTGTTTAGGATCACAATCACATTCCTTAAGATGCAAAGAACAACACTACGTTACATTACTATTACTTTCATAATGTTAGTGCAGCAAAGAGTTGTATCCATAAACAGCAGTAATCATAATTATTGATTTTTGCATTAGCTTTAATGTGCAGTCTCACTTGTCAATGTTTATACTATAACTAAACATTTTTTAGGGGAATAACTTTACATACATGACCCAGATGACGCTGTGTATACACTAATAAATACATTGTTGATGGGATCAATTGACATGAACTAGGAGTATTTTATATTTTTCAGTTGCCTTGAGGTCAACCAGGGTTTTAAACGATTTGAAAAATACAACTTTATTTAACCCGGATGGGATCCATGTTGGAGGTTGAACAAATCTATTAAATATGATCGGCAATAACAGGTTTCAACTTATTAATTTGATTTTGGATTGTATTATTGCTTATTTTAAAGAACTATATATTCTAAGAACAAGAACGACCCCGAACATGTGCTAAGTTGCTGGACACGAGTTTTAAACATCCCGCCAATACCACATTAACCTTAAAACCCTTTAATTTCCAGAAATTGGTTCTATCTTTACATTTCTAGTCATCAACCTTCATGTGCATATGCGTGTGCGGATGTGCTTGTTGCTTGTTAGCTTGAGTGCGTGCGTGAGAGCATGCGTGTGTATAGCTAAATTCAACTATTATTATATATACATTCGCGTACGCACACGCACACGCGCACACACGTTCATGCACCTACGCACATACGCACACGCCCAAGCACAAGCACATGCGTACATCCAAGAACGCGCACAAGAACATGTACGCGCACGCACATCCCCAAAAACGCGCGTGCACTCAATCACCCCTGCACACACGCACAAGCACATGTACACACACGCGCACGCACACAAATGCTACGCACATGCACACATGTGAATACACGCACTAACCACCATGGGCACGCACGTACAAATGCATACACATGCACATACTCATTCGTACACGTATACATGTATACGGACGCACACACGTGCACACACCCGCACACACGCGCACATGTACACGTACATGCACACACTCATTCACACACCCCTGCACACACACACACACACACACACACACACACACACACACACACATACATACGAACTAAAACAAACACACGCGCGCACACAAGCGCGCATGCGTGTGAGTGTACGAAAGCGTGTGCACAACTAACTAACTTGCGTGTGTATAAATAAACCCATCTAATGTATATATATATATATATATATATATATATATATATATATATATATATATATATATATATATATATATATATATATATACAGGGTGTTTAAAAGATCAGGCAATATTAAAGGGGTGATTTCCCAGGTCATTTTATACAATAAAGTTCCTGTAAACATAGGTCCGCAAACGCTTCGTTACCGATCTACAGCTTGTTGAAGTTTAATTTAAAAAAACAGTCAAAATTAGATTTTTCCAAAACGGCTTGAGATATCATAATGAAATTTTACGCGTGTCAAGAGCTGTGGGAGACGCATACTTTGCAATCCAACACGATGTCGTACCACTGGCGCGCGTATTGGCACGTCACAGGCTATTTTTCAAGAAAAAAGTAGGATGCCGCTGCTTTCTCTAAAATTAGAAAATATTTTTTGATTTCTTTGTTCAATTGTGAAGAAAAAAGCTCTCTTGACTTTTTATCGTACGACGTACCGTTTTTGAGTGACAAAAACATTTTAGTGCATGTCTATTTATCATGCGTACAAAAATATTTTTAAACATTCCTGTATTATTCACTGACATATCACTGACATATTGAATGAGTCTCGTGATTAATGATTTTGTATGTGTCGAATTTGTTGAAGTTCCATATCATGAAGCGCTATACGAATGCCGAGATGACCGACATGCACTACATTTATGGACTTGCTGATGGGAATGCATTAGAAACTAGGCGGTTGTATACTGAAAGATTTCCGGGCCGTATTGCTCCTGATAGAAAAACTTTCGAATGTATTCATCGGCGTCATTATGAAACAGGCACATTAAGACGAAATTGAGGAGCAGGAAGGCCAAGGACAGCAAGAACGTAGAGCTGGAAGAGGATGTGCTGGACATGATTGAAGAAGATCGAGGTACTTCTGCTAGAAAAATTGCTGACGCTTTGGATGTAAGTAATGGGACTATTTGGCACATTCTTAAGGAAAATTTGTTGTATCCATTCCATATACAACGCATTCAAGCATTTCTTCCTGCTGATTTTCCTCCTCGCATTGCATTCTGTCAATGGCACAAAATGGTTCAAATCCCTAAACTCCTGATGTTGATTCTGTTCACCGATGAAGCGAGTTTTTCAAGAAATGCAATACCGAATTTCCGTAATAACCATGTATGGTGTGAAGAGAATCCAAATGAAATTGTTGAAGATCGTTTTCAACATCAGTTTTCTTTGAACGTTTGGATTGGGATTGTGGGTGACTGCCTAATTAGACCGGAATAAAATTTAATATTATACTGAATTTTACTATTAATTAATCAAATGCTCGAATAAACCTCCATTCTCTTGCAATAATTGAATAGATGGTTGATTGGCAAAGGCCTAGTTTGATATAAATTTAATTGTGTAATTTGACACTTTCTCATTGGCAGATTATAAACATCTGATATATGGTTGAAAAGCATTTTTTATGAAGAATTCAAAAATGCGAGATGATAAGGAACTCTTGTGATGCAGTGCTAACTCGATGCAGATGGTGTTTGCAGGAGAATGAAGGTTTATTCGAGCATTTGATTAATTAATAGTAAAATTCAGTATAATATTAAATTTTATTTTTTGTTGTTTTTTGTCACTTTTATTATTATGATTTATGTTAATAATCAATAATATTGTTCTCAATAGTTAGTTTAATTTGTAGATTAATTTTCATTTAATTAAAATACATAATATGTCAAGGTTGCTTTGATATAAATTTAATTGTGTAATTTGACACTTTATCATTGGCAGATTATAAACATATGATATATGGTTGAAAAGCATGTTTTATGAAGAATTCAAAAATGCAAAATTCAATATGGCGTCCATAAGAAAATCGAAAGTTACGTGCATTATCTCAAAATCTAGTGGGTTTTTTCAAAATCATTTTTGAAATCCTCGCTACCTGTTACCCCCATCCTGCAAAAATCGTGGATGTATCTCTTGCAAGAAACAAGATATAGCATATAGAAAACGCATATTTTCAGTTATCACCCTGTGTCTAGTAAATGGAAGGGATTTTTTGACATGTAACCATGGTTACTTCTTGGGCATATAATGACGCAACTTTTTCTCCATTTAACCATCTTCGTATCTCTAACGGTTTCCAATATCCCCATGCATTTCATCTTAAACTGGACACCCTGTATATATATATATATATATATATATATATATATATATATATATATATATATATATATGTATAGATATGCGAACGCACTCACGTGCACACACACACACACACACACACACACACACACACTCACACGCACACACATAGATACACCCAGCTACCTACACGCACGCACGAAGTGACACACAGAAACACACACACACACACACGCACGCACGCACGCACGCAGCCACGCACGCAGCCACGCACGCACGCACGCATGCACCCACCCAACCACCCACCCAGCCACCCATCCACCAACACACACACACAGACACTTACGCACGCACGCACATACGCACGGCAATAGTTTACGTATGGTGCTTCGCGCATAAGAATGTAAAATATTAATAGGAAATTTGCTTAATAATATTAAATGTGAAATAAAAAAAAATGTAATTTATCAGTAGGTATCTAACCCTACTGATTATCACACATATTAATTTCCATTGACCCATTAATAAAAAAAGTAATTGGGAATTTCTTTCCAGAAATTATTTCATCATATCACTTGTATGTTTTCGATTAGATAAAAATAGCATTAGTTTTATCTCTACATGCAAACCCTGGTTAATATGACTCAGTTTTAAACTATTTACTGAACATAAAATTATTTTTTACGAAAATCCGGGTTTAATTCCCATGTAGATAGCTAAGCGTTGGTGTTAGTAATCGAGGTAAAATGTAGCTTTTAAATTTAAGAACAAAGAATTACAAATGTTCTTTTTTTCATTTGGTACAAATTTTAATTTCAACATTTTTTTGATTAGCAACAAGGATGGGTTGGTATACAAATGGATATGCTGCAGCTCATTTTAAACATATAATTTGTAATACAAACTAATAAAATGGAAAATTAAAAAAAATGCACAAAAAGCCAATATCTCTACGTATCGATTACCTAAATTTGTATTTCGTACCTAATCATACGTTAATTGCACATTTATGGAGGAAAGAAAGAAGGCTAGACATCAGAGAAACTTTATCTTTATCATACCTACCTGTTTTTGGATAACGCATGTATGCGGGAAATATTAATTTACCATCACCTGTTAAACGTCGCTGTTCAAGTGGAGCCATAATACCCACATTTTGTTATTTCCTACCGATTCTTAATCCGAGAATTGTGAATTGAAAATTTATGTTTTTTGTACAAATCTTGGTTGTAGTGCCAACTAAAAATTAAGTGTAGTATCTGTCTAAAGCAAATGTTTTGCCAGCACAAAAGAGCAGGGCCCGCACTAGCCTTCATGTCGCCCTAGACAAACAGACAATTTGCCGCCAGTTTTTTTTTTAATAAAATAAAAATTTCGTTAAAATCATTTATTTAAAAAAATATATGTAATACATTACATAATAAACATTAAAAAAAAAGGGCAAAACTTAAAAGTACTGGTACATATAAGGTGCATTTTTATTGCTATACTTATATTCTATTAAGAAAGTATAAAAAATATTGCATAACCAAACAGAGAAATTTTAGATTCTATAAAAATATAACTATAAAATAAAGTAACCTAAAAGTAATTTTTCTTTCTAACTTTGATTTCCGCAAATGTTTTTATTACATCTTTTAAGTTAACTTGATCAGCAATTTCATGCTCAATCGCTAAAATGGCCAACCCATTAAGACGATTTTGCGATGTAGTTGAACGTAAACAATTCTTAATCAATTTTAATTTGGAAAAACTTCGTTCTCCACTTGCAACAGTTATTGGTATACACAGCAATACTCTGAAGGAAACACTTAGGTTTGGGGCACAATTTAACATTGTTATTAATTTTAGAACAGTGCTTGGGCTTTCTTTTTTGCCCATACGCCCAGATACTGCACAAATGTCTTCTGCTAATTCTACCCCATTAATGTCAACAGAATCACCGTGAGTTAAAATACTTTCTAGGTCGTTGCAATGTTTTAAAAGATTTTCTTTAGACATGCCCTTTAAATCATATATATTATATAAAAATTGAAAATAATTACTATGGTGACTAAGTTGTTTAAATCTAGTATCTATTGCATTTAGTGCCTGGTCAATTGTAAAATATAAAAAATCTACCTTATACTTTTCTTTAGGATTCTCGATCGGTCCATCTCGAGCTTCGTATGAGAAATTCCTTTTTTTTCTTCTTACGCGGTGTCGTGGTATTGTTGATTCAAAATTGGCTTCAACGTCAATTTCGTCAGCCAGTTCTCTTGCATCAACAATAGTTTCATTAAAAGATTTATCCGATCGAAGATCCTGAAAAAACTTTTTGCAATTTTGCAAAAGATCACGTGCAGATGTTAGATCATAATCTTTTGTCTGCAACAATTTGCTTATTGGATTAATACAGTTTAAAATTTTATACCAAAGAACTATTGAACACAAAGATTTAAATTGTTTAATACAACTTAATAAACCCGAGGCTTCGTCCCTTATTAAATTATCAATTTCTTCATTCTCATAAATGCTTAGCAAGGCGTCGTATACGCCTCCGATATAAAATCTTAAAGGCTTTAAAGCCTCTATCCTACTCTCCCATCTAGTATCACTTAATGGTTTTAAAGTCAAACCCGGGACATGTTTTAGAAGAATTGCCCAGCGAAAAGTAGATGCTGAAAAAAATACATATATTTTTTGAATCATATTAAAGAAATTAGCGCCTTCCAAAGATGCTTTTACCATATCGTTAACTGTTAGATTGAGGGGTGACTACTACATGGAACGTTCAAAGCTCGCGGATTTAGGTTCTTAATCCTAGATTGCACTCCTGATTTATCGCCCCGCATATTAGACCCGTTGTCATATCCCTGTCCTCTTATATCCTGTAAATTTAAACCCAAATTATTAAGTTCTGCAATTATAATTTCAAAAATTTGCTTCCCTGTAGACCTTTCAACTGGAAGAAAACCCAAAAAGCTTTCCTTAATTTTAATTTCAACCCCATCCTGATTGGAATCAGTTTTATTGATTGAAACATACCTGATTACAAGAGTCATTTGCTCCACCTTAGAAATATCAGGAGTGCAATCTAAAATTATCGAATAATATTTGGCTTTTTTTATTTTATTAATAATATAAGATTTCACACTTTGATGCAACAGGTCTATTATCTCGTTTTGAATATTTTTCCCAAGATAGTGAGCTTTCGTTTCTTCTTTTTTAAGCACCCTACGTACGTGTTCTTCCATGACGGGATCAAATTCAGATAGCAGCTCAACTATTTTTAAGAAGTTGCCGTTATTATGCTCAAACAGCTTGTCGCTTGTACCTTGGAAAGCCAGACAACTTTTACCAAGCATTTTAGTGATTGCTACGATTCTTAAAAGCATTTCTTGCCAATGGTATATTTCATAGTTAACAAGTCTGTGGGAATCCGTATCTATAGTTTTACAACACATTAATCTTAGGTTCAGTTCTAGAAAAGATTTTTGGGACTGAATATGATTTTTAGAAATTTCGTGGTCTTTTAGAGTTTGATTCAGATGCTTCCAACTTTTAAATCCCTTCTTTGAAAGGGAACTAAGTACACAGCCAACAATTTTGCAGCAAAATCAATATACGCAATTTTTTGAGACCGAGTACACTAGCCAGTCTCTTAAAATTTGCTTTCCATTACTTAAAATTCTTTTATAATAATTAGGGCTAAATTTTCTACGTCTCATCATATGGAAATCTATAATTTTACAATGGTTTAGGTGGACCTTGCCTTACCAAAAAGATTCTTTCGGCGTCTGGTAGTATCATTGGCCAGAGTGCTGGATCTGTATTTAAAAGTTGTTGAGCGCTTTCTGTAGGTGCCACGTTGGTATCAATAGTGCTCTCATTTGGCGACGGAGGGCTGCCACTGTCAGTTGCAAGTATTAGTTCAGGTATATCGTTCATTTGTTGATCCTCATTTTTCTCAGGTGAGTCTCTGTTGTCACTGTTGTCAGTGTCTTTCAATGCTGTCTTTGATGTAGAACATTTTGAGTCGTCATTTGTTTTGGTACTGCCCAGCGTACTCTGTAAATAATTTAGTAAAGTGCCAGCTTGTCTTTGCCTTTGCATTTCCTTCTCCACTCTTCGTTTTTTATATTCGCAACCAGATAGTTTTTTGCGTCCTTCGGACATTCTGGAAGATACACAAAATATCTGAAATAAAACAAAGCAAATGATAAGGAAATTTTCTTACAATAGTCTTAGTTAAATTAGACAAGTACTGCACTTTTTATGCTCATTCAAGATCTAGGGGAACGATTAAGCAGTTTATATGTTTTTTATATTTATATAAATTATATAATAGTAGTCAAATAGTAACGAACCTACCACATCTGATACCTTTCAAATTTGAAAAAGTATAAGCACTTGCATTTTACACAATTTTGCTTCAAAATCTAAAATGGTATAAAACAGGGCAATTTTTCTTCTCCAGTTTAGTCAGATCATGCATAGATTTATTCTGGAATGCTCAATGTTTAAATAAATATTTTATTTTAATTTTATAAAATACCTAACAAACTTTTGCTGTTTAAAAAAAATATTTATTTATAAAACAAGGTGAAAATATTCGTAGCTTTACTTAAAAGGGATCGCATCCAGTAGTTGATAATAAAAAAAAGAATCAGGGTCTATTGGTCAGTAAAAGGCAGGAATTATTAAAAAAAAATCAAGCTTTAGGGTATTGCGTATATTTCATAACCTTTTTTAAGGTATTTGAAAAAGCTCCTTCGCAGATGAAAATTAAATTTCAAAGACGATTTTTTAACGAAACATAAACAAATTTCAGTCCTTTTAAAATTATCAAAACAAGTCTTTTAACTTTTTAATTAATTTATCTGTTTTGTTCAAAAATCGTTTTCAAAATTTAATTTTCATCTGAGAAGGAGCTTCTTCAAATACCCACCTTGAAAAAGATTATGAAATTGAAATGAAAGTTTGTTTTTAACACGCTTATATTAGCTTCACCTATATGTTTGTTTGCTTGTCTGTCTGTTTGTAATCGACTTCTTTGAACAAGCATGCGCGCGGTCAGCGATACATACGATACAAGATACGGCGCATTTGGGATCCAATGCCTATCCTCCAGACCGAGTAAGTCCTTTCCAATTTTAGCTCCAAATAAGCTGTCATGTTATTTTTGCAAGGAAAACCATCTCATTTTTTATTGCGACGAATTCAAGGCATTAGATATTTCAAGTGGAACAAGTCAATTATTTGAAGCTATGTAATAACTGTATCGATCCTACCCATTCTACAGCTCAATGTAAATAAATATAGTTTAAAAAAACTAAAAAAACACGCTTTAATGATCAAACGAACTAAAAAACGAAAAATAATTCTTAATATAGGCAGAAAATATAAATAAACGAAAAAGATTAGTATTATTGTGAAAAAAGCGTGGGGTGCTTGTGCCATATTTTTCGTTCATCGAGCACCCACGCTTTTTACAATAATACTAATCTTTTCGTTTATTTATATTTCTGCCTATATAAAATTATTTCGTTTTTAGTTCGATTGATCATTAAAGCGTGTTTTTTAGTTTTTTTAAACTATATTTATTTTTTAATAATTTTTGCCTTTTACTGATCAAAATGCCCTAATTTCGTAGATTCGCTAAGTTAACGGTTAACTTACTTTAAAAAATTACAAATCACACTGATTATTGAACCAGAACAGTATATACAATTGCGAGTTGCACTTGTTATCACCACCGACGAATGAGCAAAAATAATGCTATGCTGTAATAAGACAGCCCTTTTATAATTGAAGGCAATAAACAAGTCATTTCTTGTCTATTCCTAATTCAGACAAGTTCAAGCGGCACCCTGCTTGCTGATTTATATAATATACAGGGTTATTACAAATGATGTTCATGATTTCAAGTGCACATAAATCTAGTTTTATTTATCACACAAAAAAATAAAATGGTTACATTTTAAGAAAAACTTAAAAAGTTTCATCCTAGGTGCCAAGAATTATAAATGTTCCATATGGGAACCCCTTGTGATACGACAGATGTTAAGCGTGTAATCAAGCTCTTGCCATACTTTGTTAAGAGTGTTCAGGTCGATTGTTTCGATAGCTCTGGTAATCCGTTGTTGGATCTCAGGTATGCTTTCTGGTGGTGTCTACACTTTATGTTTGATGTATCCTCACAAGAAAAAATCACCGGGGGTGATGTTCGGAGATCTTGGAGGCCAATTCAAGAGTGCACCATCACTTGGATCTGCATGGCCGATTCATCTGCCAGGCAGCCGATTTTGAAGTCCAGAATGAAGTTTAGGGATTCTTGTTCTAATTTCGGTAGAAGCCATTCCGTCATCATGTCCAAGATTTATTCCATTTATTGTTTGTCCAACAAAGAAAAAAGGTCCGTACACTTTGTTGTAAATGATAGTACAAGACAAATTAACTTTCTGAGTGTAAGTGCTCGATGTAGGTGTGTGGGTTCTCCGAACCCCATATTATGACATTATGTCTGTTCACGGTACCACACAAGTGGGATGTGGCTTCATCACTAAAGACTAAACATTTTACACAGTTTTAATTTTCCATCAATGCCTACATGTTCTCACAAAAAGAAAGCTGGTTTTAATGCTTGAACAAGCTGAAGTTTGTAAGGCTTGAAATTTATACGTTTACGTAAAATTTTCCGAACTGTTGACTGTGGTAAACCAAGCTGTTTGCTGCATTTAACAGTAGATTTCTGTGGACTACGCGTAAAACTTTCCCTTACCTGGTCTACACCGTCATTGCTTACAGACTGATTTCTTTTTACAAATGCACCAATTTCTCTTAAAATTCAAGTACCACTTGTGACTGCTAGGAGGATCTTCATTAAATTTGGTTCTAAAGTAACGTTGCACACTAATAACTGATTGGTTGATGTGAAAATCCAACACATAAAATGCTTTCCTGTCTTCAAATTCAGCCATTACACAATTGACAATAATTGACTTTAACAAAGAGCTGATACGTACTTAAATCAATGTAAACAAAACTTTATGAGTTTTTCTTTCCAGTGGTACCAACTGAAATGGTCTTAAAACAGGTTAATCCAGCAATATTTATACTTGAAATCGGGAACATCATTTGTAATAACCCTGTATATATGCGATGCGCGGTTATATTAGGTAGTGTATACAAATAACACCCGTGTTCCTTATTTAATAATTATTATTGAATAATTAATTATTTTTTCGTAATTATACCTATTTTCTTTACAACTACAGTAGAATCCGGTTATAACGAATCACAAGGGAATTGAAAAATAAGTTTGTTATATCCGAAGTTCGTAATAAACGATAAAAGAAAAAAGTTACATACATATTTTATTTTTACGATACATCAATAAATCACTATATTATACAATATTTACACATTTATGAGTTAGTTTTTGTTAAAAAAGTCTGTAATTTTCGATTGTCTATTATATTTCGTAGACCAAAACAGTTTATCCACACAATTTTCGATTTACATTTTTGAAACACCGTGGCTTGAGTGATTTGCTTTCGTTTTTCTGTCCCGGTTAAATTAGCACACACAAAAACTGTTACCCGCTCTTTTGATAATTTGCCGCCTACACATTTTTCACCTTTAAATTTTAGTGTTTTATCTGGGTTCTTTAATTTAAAAAAATAGCCCAGTTTCGTCGCCATTATCACTAAAATTACCCTTGATATTAGGCCACTTATTGTTTAACTAGTCTGTTAATTGATTTATTTGATTGACAAGTTGATTAGGAAAAACCCTGCAAGGTCAGCGTGTACAGTATTGTTAAAATACATAATTACCCTTTAGGATTAAAGATTTTAAACACCAATTAGGAAAGTATTTAGGCAGGCATTTCTAAGAAAAGAATTACACAAACCTTATCTTTGCACATCAAATAATCTACGTACCTGTTATTTATTTTACTGGCAGAATACTTGCTTACTTTTGTGTAAAACACGGAAACAATTTTTCCGAACGTTATATCCGAAAGTTCGTTGTTTACGGGTTTATTATAACAAACAATATTTATAAGGGATCTTATGGATAGTGTGACGGGACTTTTAAAACTAGTACGTTATACCCGGAAGTTCGTTATAAGCGGGTTCGCTATAAGCAGCTTTGACTGTATATAGATGAAAAACAAGTATTTTAACTTTCTTGTAAAAACAGTGATAAGAAATGTTTTTATATATGAAAGGCGGCATGCTATTATTAATATTTTAATTTTAATATTTTCTCACATTCTGAGAGCAAAAGTGTCGCCCCTAAGATTTGCCGCCACGGACAAATGTCCGGGTTGTCCGGTCTTGGAGCGGGCCCTGAAAGGAGAACGTTTACTTGCCCATCCTTCATTTCTTGAGTTCAAGAGGAAAAAAATTTGGTTAAAAATATTGGGTACAGTTTTCATCTGATTTATTGAGATGAACATTTAGCATAAAAAACTTGTTATGTACGAGTAGAATTGGTTGATTACCTAGTTTGATTATTTTTAATAACTACTCGGCAATTATTTAATTACGTTTGTTACCAAATATAAACGTGCAAATTAAAAAAATTAACATTAATTTTTAGTAAAAACCTTGACTTTCCGCATCAATTTTGATAAAAATGTATTACCTAGCAACCCTGACAAACAAAAGTGAAATTACCTTTCAGAAGTTGTTTGTTTAATGGTAATTTGATCTGTTTAATCATTGACTTCAATCAACGGGTTAATTTATTTAATAATCATTGCTTGAATTGTAGCACAAAATTTTTTCGTTCATTGACTAAAACCATTGAATAAGAATACTCTTATTCAATAATAAAGCTCCAACCACAAGGGCGCGAGAGATGTCATGTTTTTTAAATAAATCTTCAAGAGGTGTTAGGACAGTGACTCCTCTAGTTTGCGAAATTCCGCAAAAAAAGTAAATTTTTACAAGTTGATAAACTAAGCCTCATCTACTTTACACTAGCGCGAAAATTCTATTTCACGTGCCTTAGATACATCAGTTATTCGTTACTATACAGGTATGGAAAAATATTGTTGCGGGTCTGACTTATAATAAGTAAAACAAAGACAGTACGATCAGATCACGTGCTAAGTGAGATAGAATACACAATAAACTAAAAGCGCTGATGCCATACATGTTTCTTTAATTTAATTGCTACTGTCAACGAGAATTGAAAATCAGTGTTTTTGGAAGTCCGACATAATACTCATATATTCCACTGAAGAAAAAATACAGAAGTGGTATTATTTAGGAAGCACTGCACAAAAAATAATGGGCAGGTTTGCTTTTTCCTTTGAAAACAGGGAAATTCCATCAGAAAGTACGATTATGCGTACTGTTTGTAAATTTGAAAGATGTGGATGTTTAAATAATTGTAGAAAATGCAGTAGCATTGATGGTAATGATGGTGAGCATCCTGGTCGTAACTTAACAATATCTTGAAAAGGAATAAATACCGTTGTTATAAGTTGCAAACTACACAAGAAATTTTTCCAGAAGGTCATCAATATCATCAATATTGACATCAATAATGAAAACGAAAGATTTATTGAAAACATTTTGTTTACCGACGAGTGTTCTTTTAACTTACATGGCCATCACAATCCGTCTGTCGCTGTTGGTTACTCTCGGGAAAACAAACACATTAGTATTCCTCAGTTTTTGGAAACTACGTTCCCTAACCGTTTTATTAGTGGAAAGGGTACAATTAAATATCCTCCTCGCTCACCTGATATCGCTCCGAACGACTTTTTTGTTTGGGGATACGTATTCCAGCAAATTTATGGGCACAAGCATGAACGTGCTAACAATTTGGACGAACTTCGTGTCAAAATTACAGACTCTTTAAACAGCATCAGCCAAGAAATGTCAGAAACCACCCGAACTGAACTGTATCACAGATTGGGTTACTGCCTTGCGCAAGGTGGAGGACTTTCCGAATCTTATAAAATAGAGTTTTGAAAAAAGTGTATTCTGTCCGTTTTGTTAGTTATTCAATAAGAATTACAATGCTAAAGTTAAACCTTTCAATGTAAATGTGAATGTTCTTATTTATAGCTCTCGTAAGTTTCTTCTTGGTTCTTCTTACGAGTAGTAACCGAACCATGTCATAAATTCGTAATTACAATAAACTTCGATGTTTGAGGTATTATCATTTGATGTTTGTAGGTAGCGGACTGCGAACATTGTATTATTGTATAAACGTTTGTCAAATCGCCATTGTTACCACGATAGAAAAGATAATTAGTGGATTTTTTTTAATATCTTAATAATACATCTTAATTTGCTAATGTTTTCAAAATATTTTTATGTAAGGAATGTAGGATTGTTTGTAACTAATATGTATGTAAACACATGTTAGGGGGTGAGTGCCAGGTGCACGGTTAAAATGCTTTACTGAAGGGGCGTAACAAATCATTGGAATTTTTCTTGTGCGCGCCCTTGATGTGAAAATGTCATTACTCTAATAATTGATTACGGCTGGGTAAACCGCGATCAAAAGATATCTTTGTTATTGGGAAACTCGAGAGCCGTAAATATAGGGTTTGTTACGAACCAATGCATATTTTTAAAATTAAGATGTGCAAGAATTAATATGAAATCTGTTCCAACATAAGTTAGTGTTTCTTGTTTTTTATTACTTTTGAAAGACGGGGGCTGATTTTTAGGGAGTAGATATAGTTAGGATTGAGTCGGGAGAGAAAGCAGTTACAGTTAGCTTGTCAATCGAACCAAATAGATTTTTGGGTTAATTAAATACCTTCATTGTAAACAGTTTGTCTTTAAAATAATTCTTGCGTGTACATTTTTCTTTTGAATTCGCCAACACTAAGTTGTCTTTTCTTTCGGGATTAAACCGCGTATGTTAACGATTTATGTCTGTGATCAATTAAGGGAATATTTATTCCAGTATAAGTATGTATTTTTATATAACTTAAAGATCGCAGCAAATCGTTTTACCAGCCTAGATAACATGCAAGGGTATCTTATTCGTACGCGACTCATTAAGCTGAAATCTGCTAAAATAAAAGGACCGTAAAGGGACCTCTCACTCTGATATTTGTGCGAATTATCATTGTTGGTTATTGGTTATATTTATAATTGTGTAGAGTTGGCTGGTGGATGGGTATAGGATGCCGCTGGTTATCAACTGTAAAAGGCAATTGCCAGTTGGTACACACTCCCAAGCCAGACCATTAAACACCTCGAATTTTTTTTATTGTTTTCATTTGTTGTATAGGTGAATGTGTAACCAGAGAGAGAGAGAGAGGGGCACGGTATTTTTCTAACGCACTCAAACTTATATATCGGTCACGATATTAGTGATCTATTTATAACATACCCTTGTAAGGGTTTGTTTTAATGAGTTTTTATTTCAGTTTGTTGAAGTTGAATTATTTTGCCTGCGAGCTGATTTCTCTTTTGTATGTGCTGTATTACAATGTGACAGATGTATTTTGTGCTTTAGTTGTCACTAAACAATTGGGTACTTTTAAATTCTTTGTCTGTTTTTCTTTTGTCCTCGCGTTTACCTTATTACCTGTGCAATTTTACTGTTGTTGTATTTTATACATACCGTGATTTGCTTTATTTTATGTGCTTATTTACTTAAAGATCGGCATGATTGGTTTTTTAAAAAGGCCACATGTTTGGTGTTACGATTTTTATTATAATTTTTATTTTGATTATTTATGACCCAATTGTAAGTGTGACTACATGTGGTTTTTTTATTATTGTGTTTCTGTGTAACTAAACTGCTTTTTATTCATTTTCTCTTAATGTTATAATTTTGTACGCATTTTAACCTGATTTAATGGTGTTTTGTTATATATTTAACCCTTTCACTGTTTTTTTTTGGATGTTATTTGATTTATTAATGTACTTGTGCAATTGCTTATTTATGAATAAAGTGGGTTTTATTGGTGGTTGTTTCCCACAATTCTAGATTAACGGGCTGAACAACCGTTTGCAAAGTTCGTTGATTTGAATTTGAGTCCATTTTTTTTACCTGCCCGCATGACGTAAGACGTACCTCATCCAGACTATCTCATTTAGATAGCATTACGTACCTAACACTAGACGGCCACTTCGTTTGATCTGATTTGAGGTTTGCGAGTAATTAAATATCAGACTTGTAAATAAATTCTAATGTTTTAATTATTGCCCGGGAAATCAAAGTAAGGCAGGCAATTAATTTGAGTAATAGTGACATTATTGCCAATCAAGTCAAGATCAATCACTTAGCGATAGTTAGGTTCTTGAATTTGCATTATTGCAAACAAGTTCAAATTACGATTTTCAAGATAAGGTACCTGGGGGACGCTACATGTTTAAGTGTAAAGTATTTACTTAATAGTTTCAAAGAACACGCGACTTTTCAACATCATCTTAATTGGTGGTTTCGTTAGAAATGTTGAAGCTAGATTGAAGGAGACTTAAGTAGTTCATGTTTTGTTATAATGCTTATTGAGTTTCTTTCTAGCTTATTATAAGTCAGACCCGCAATAATGTTTTTCCATACCTGTATACCTATCTACATCTTTTTCTGTTGACATTTTTATTGTACAATATAAAAAACATTTCTTTTTTTTAATATTTGCATATCATTCGACTCTGTTTCTTATCCAAGGACACGTTGGATGTCGCTGTTGGTTGAAATGAGTATTTTAATTATATTTTGCTTTGAGATAGAAGGTGGATAGCAGAAAAAATGTACGACCTATTAGTTCTCCCTGTCGGCCTTAATGCCAAGGTTTTTAAATAGAAGCCATCTACTACGACAGGTATTAGTTTTTTATCAAGAAAACTGGAAACCCAACTGATAAGCGTATCTGATAACCTAAATGAGGTGACTTTGTTAAGTAAACGCTAATACCACACTTGGTCAAATGATTTTGAAATATCGAAAGCGACTACAACTCTTTTACGGGATCTTCCTAATGTACTGTTCCAAATTGGCTTTGCCTACATAATCAGTAATTACAGATCCCTCAAAGGTTGTCAAGGAGGAATTGAAGATGTACCAAAGTGTTTACTAATGGCCTTAGCTAATGACCAAAATTTACGATTACCGAAAGGAGACGTACCTGGTTTTTAAATAGAAGCCATCTACTACGACAGGTATTAGTTTTTTATCAAGAAAACTGGAAACCCAACTGATAAGCGTATCTGATAACCTAAATGAGGTGACTTTGTTAAGTAAACGCTAATACCACACTTGGTCAAATGATTTTGAAATATCGAAAGCGACTACAACTCTTTTACGGGATCTTCCTAATGTACTGTTCCAAATTGGCTTTGCCTACATAATCAGTAATTACAGATCCCTCAAAGGTTGTCAAGGAGGAATTGAAGATGTACCAAAGTGTTTACTAATGGCCTTAGCTAATGACCAAAATTTACGATTACCGAAAGGAGACGTACCTGGTTCATTGCATTTTCGTTGTTTGAAAAAGTTTGAACCTTTAGTGATGTCAGTTTTGCAAGTATATCTAGCAGCAACGTAGTCTGCAGGACTCTTGACCGTTTTATTAGATTTCTCTTTGGCATAGTTTTAAAGATACTACATCAGAACAAGGGGAATATATAACGCCATGCCTTGGAGAATGATTTCAGATACTGAAATAGTAATATCCGAAGACGACTTAAAACGATATTCACGCCATACGAATGTTACAAAGGAATCTCCCGCATTTAACTGACTTAAAACACCACAAAATTCTATCGGTGTTGTAAACAATACGAGAATTTGGGACAGAAGAAGTTATTTCTACTAGACAATGATCAGATAGACCTAACTGGGAAAAACTGATGTTTTATAAATAAGTGGAATATGGTTATAAGGGATTTTAAGTTCAGAATTTTTTTTGTGGTATCACATGATTATTATGAACTGGATGAAAATTGAAGAAAATTAGAGTTGTGAACATTTAGATCTCCCAGAATTTAGATATCATAAGATAGAAACTAAAGCTGAAGTCATCTTTCAAACTAAGGTAAGTGAAGAAGTCATTGTAATTGGGTGTTACAGGCTAAATACTCACTAGAACATCCAGCTCGTAAAGGAAATTTGCACCACGGCATAGATCAGTAGTGCGAGCAGGGTTCTTACTTAATGTTGTAATAGGGTACTGGTCAGATTCGGGTAAAAACTGTCAAAAAGGCGCCACCTGTTACATACATTTATAGCAGGAAAACGTCATGAACAGATCTAAGATTGGCCTAACAGGAAACCAAAACGTTCACTCAAAAAGAAAGTACTCTACTACTAAAAATTCTATTCAAAAAATCTTGACGCGAAGGTCACCTGAACTCCAATGAATACTTAAGCTTTATATAAAAGCCGCACAATGCGATAATAAAATCCAAAACTCCCAAACTCCCAAAAGTTATTATCTCAAATAACCAATAATAAATGAAAATACGATAATTATTCAATTTAAAACACAAAATACGTCACTACACAAAATTAAGCGTGATGGAAAATTTATAAAGTCCTAAAATTTACGAAACGTCGATATCGGGATGCAATACCTAAATTCGTCGAAAAATACAGCTCATTTTTAAACAAATAACAAACTGCTTATCTTTTGGCAAATCAGGCCAATAATGCCTACTATCGATAGGTCGATAGCTATTAATTCGAGATATTCTCATTAATCCTTACGTTAAAGCTTACTGCTACTTCAAAAGATTACTTAAAAAACTTTTATAACTTCAATAAAATTTGATTACAAGCTAAATAAACGATAAATGGAGATTGTCGTTGTAAAATTATATAACTCGAAATTTCTCAAAAAAAAAAAAAAAATAAATCAACCTACTACAAATCTTCAAAGTATTACTTTACGTCGGCAAAATTGTATGTTCGGAGGATGAAGTGACAATACATTCCGATCTCTTAATAAAACAGTTATAAACATTAACAATGGTAATATTTTAGGGCATTTACATATTAAATTTTAGTACAGTTACATAAAAAAACACATTAAATTTCGCAATTCAAAACAAGAAAAAAAAATTCGGTCAATGCTTGCATGACTATCTTATTAATAACTACCTATTAATCAATATAACGGAAATAATAAAGATGATGATATATAAATCATGTGATTGAATACGCTTGTTTATAGATTGCCTGAAGGGCGTTTCTACAATAATTTACACGAAAGCAAGCGAATGCATTCCCCACATAAACACAAACTTTATTATGGTCACTAGTAAAATAAGAAATAAAAGTTTACCTTACGTAGCACCAACAACAAGCAAATACTCTTCTTCCTCTGTACTACAATATAATAGGTTGTGCAACGGTTCCACCAGGTACTGAATGCCATAGCTGAATTTCTACGGTAACTTTCTCCAAATAATCTTCCACAAACGACAACTTCCTGTTCATAATTACACGAACTAAATTTACGACAGTTAAATTCAACCAAAACCACACAAGTGACTAATTTTTCATCTCATTTATCGGGAATGCACAAATATTTAACCATATATAAAACGTTCTTTAAAGTTAATGTATTTATTCTACACTTAATTAAAGCAGCACTATATACAGCAAGTTTGCATTTTGTTTGTTTGAACTGTGCGCGATATACATGAAACTACCTCTTCGCCAGGAACTTGTTAAAAATAATCAGCACAAACAAAATGCATTACAGCAGGTCCACCGAACAGAAAACACCAAAACCACTTATTCTATGGCAAAAAAATGTGACCCTTGACAAAACGATACACACAAAAAATATCTCGAGGATGTGGCGAACATATACAGAGAATTGTTCTTAAATGTATACATATGGGCTATGTATACTTTAAAAAAAAAGTGTCAATGCATTGGGAATGCAGATGCTATAGGCAACCAACATTACACATGACGTATTTTTATAACCCCTCTCTTCAAGCTTATTCCTTTTCTTACAATTAAAAGCAAATAGGATGTACGATTAAACCTTGAGAGTATTAATACTCGGTTCAACGTTATCCTAAATACTTAATTTTGTTCATAAGGGATCTATTAAGTATTAATTATGATGAATGACAAAAGAAAATTAACATTAATTGAAATTTTAGCAATTTTGGCCATGCATGAAAATAGTTATTTTTTACCTGAAGACTGTGCGTCGTACGGAAAAAAGTCAAGGGAACAAATTTACTCTAAATTAAATGGAGATTTAAAAAAGCAGTAGCGTGCCATTTTTTCTTTCAATAATATTCAGTTTAAATACCGTATGGACGCCACTGGTAGACACTTTAAAAAATCTTTTATACCAACAAATGTTCTTTGATGCTCGAAAGGTGTGTATTAAATTTTATAGACATCTGGAGCGATATGAAAGATATAATAAAAAATTATTTTTTTCTTAAACTTTAACACCCTGTATTTCGAAAACTAAGCATTTCTCGACATATGTTTATATGGGAAAATAGGGCTTATTTTGGGCACAGATTACGCTGTTAAAGTTTTGATTCGGGCCACTATGTATGTATGTATGTATCTATATATCTATATATATATATATATATATATATATATATATATATATATATATATTGCCGAGCTGAAAATTTAAGTCACTTTAAATAACTCACGAAATTACAAATAATTTTGTAAATAAAATGCACCAGCTTATGACTATATATCCTAAGTTTACCTACGCATTTTCGTAGATTTTAAATATGAAATCAGACAACACAATTTATTTTTTTTATGATTTATTCTAGAAAAAGAGTAACTGCACATTTTAAACGAAGGTCGACTATTGTTATTGGGAACGAAATGAATAAATAAAACTTAACATTATTGAAAAATTGATGATAACTAATAACGTATATTACCCCCTCTTGCATTAACGGCTGCTTGAATTTGACGTAGTATACTCTGAATTAAATTAAGGATTAAATTCTGATCCATGTGATTTCACTGCTGCAATAGCACATCTCTCAGCTCCTGGGCAGTTCTTGGGGCTGGTGTATGCTTTAGGATACGTCGCCCTAACTTATCCCAGACATGTTCGATGGGATTCATATCTGGATTGCATGTTAGCCAATCAAACCGCGTAATTCCTACTTCATCTAGATATTCACTGACAATCCTGGCAGCGTGTGGTCTTGCATTATCATGCATGAAAACACCTTGCACGCCCATACTGACCATGAAAGGCGTAACATGATCTTCCAGGACCTCCGTTATGTATCTGTTAGAGAGCTATTCTCTTCGAAAACCAACTCTGTAGGTGCTTCTGAAATGATATCTGCCCAAATTATAACAGACCCACCCCCAAATTTACGTCGAACGTCAATGTAAACGGAGTAGTATGTTTCTCCGGGTCTTCTCCATTCTCGTCGACGTCCGTCTGGTCCATCGATGCAAAAACGCGACTCATCTGTAAAGAGTAACTTGCTACAGTCATCATTGTTCCATGCCAACTGATTTCGAGCAAAATCGAATCCTGCTATTCAATGCCGACGGTTCAATGTTGAACCTGTAGCCATCCTTCTGCAAGACAATCCATTAGCACGAAGCCTTTTTCTAACTGTCCAATTGCTAACATTAACACCTCCAACCTCTTGAAGCTGATTTCGCAGCAAAACCGCAGTAGATATTCTATTCCGCAAGCTTGACAGCAACAAAAACCGATTACCTCTTTGACTCTTTTTCGTCCAGAACCTGGTCTTCTGGTTATAAGACCATCCTCCTGCTTAGCGCTGGTATACATTTTGTACAGCACGTAGGCTCTTACCAACAATTCTGGTGGTTTCACGTTAAGTAAACGGTAAGTAAACCGTCACTACCCACAAACCATATAACGAATAGGTTTTAGAGAAAAATAAGCAACGAACTGTGAATACATATTTACTTAGGACTAATTTTTGTTGTTTAACAAATGTTGCGAATATATTGACATAATGTGACAGACCCTAGCAATATAAATTTCACCGCCTAGTTTTATTTTTAAAATTATTTTTAATTTTTTAAGTTATTTAAAGTGACCTAAATTTTTTGCTCGGCAGTATATATATATATATATATATATATATATATATACTTACATACTTATATACTTTAATTCTTTGAAGTATGGGGATGCGTTATAATGCATGTAAATAATTTTACGTGTTTCTTGACTTTTAATAATTCAAAATTCAAAAAATAAATGTTTTTAAATCTCGCAAGCCCATTTCTTCAGCAAGAGTACTGGTATAAAGGATCATCTTCGGTGCTAAATTAGTATGCTCCCCTTTAAATCGATAGGTTCAATAAAAAAGTTAATATTTTAGTGACACGACTCGAAAACTAATAATAATTATCTTCATTTTATTTCCATATTGTATAGTTAAACGCCTGTGTAATGTTAAGACACCCTGTATAAATAATTTTTAATAATAATAATACTGAAAACCAGTTTTTGGGCATATTGGTACTGTTAATCCATTTAAGCCTCCTCCAATGAGTGTTTCTTCATCTTTCGGGTGTTATTTACCTCCGAGTGTGTTAAGTTTCGCTTTGCTTACTAGTCTGTTATGTTCGGTTCTGCAAATGAGTTTGTTTTAGACGTAACTTTTTTCCTGATCAATTTAGCAATATCCTGAACAATACTTAGCTCTCGTAAATCTTTGTTCCTGGTTCTGTGATGTAGTCTTTTTCCGTATTTGGTCATAATCAAACTATTATAGAACCATTGTTTTCGGCAAATTTGAAAGTATCTATGTTAACAGAGATAAGAATATCTAAAATCATCTTAAATTAACATTAATATAGAAGCGGAGATTTTTCGAACACCTTTATAATTCAATTCAATTCAATCAGTAAATGCCATTATTGCCAACCTATACTCAAAACTAGGAAAATTGACAGTTAAGGTGACAAATGCAATTTTTTTCCAAAGTCGACATAAATACGCAAAATATATAAAATAGTATAAGAAACTCGTTTCATAAGACGTATTATCGCGCTAGTGCGGTAAAAATGCATCTTATCAAACTAGTCTCTTAATATACTTACTATCATATGTGAACCGGTTTTAACCAAAATGATAGGATCAAGTTATCGTTTTTTGCAAACTTCTACGTCTGTATTTCTCTGTAAACGTTTAAGTTAATAATCATGCTGACGTGTCAGTATAATAGTGCTTCTGAAATGTGTAGTTTTTTCTAGTATACATATACATATATAAAATTAATAAATGCATTAATTTTAAAGCATAAATAAAAAAAGATAGTACAATACTTTCGGACTTATATTGGTAAATAAGAATAATAAGAATAATTAATCGGGATTACCTCATAGCAAAGAACTCTATTAATTAATTTAAATTATAAAAAGTTAATATAATTTATATTTAATTATTATAAATTTTAGTTCATAAATGCAAAAAGCATAAAAATAACATTAGTTACAGTCCTCAACTTATATCTCACATAGAGGATCTAAAGGTGCTTAACACCATTAAACCATTTAATTTACATTTTATGATTTGCATAGATAAAAACAAAAAGTTATATAGTAGCCTGTAATGGTTGATGTCTGGTGACGTAGGTGATCTGACCTCGCCAACTATGACTAGAATTGATGAGCCATACATCCAAGTATGGTTAATATTTCGCAAAATCTTTGTCACAGTTAAAAAAGTTATGATTTTAACAAATTGAATATACAATTGATAATTCAATTTTTTTTTTTGATTGAATCAAACTAGTCATCGTTCAGATAAAGTATGATTAATCGATCCACCGCATATACAAGGTAAGAAATATTATGAATAGAAAAATAAGTGTATTCTGAAATCAATCCAGAGTAAATATAAATACTTTAAATGTAGTTTAAATGTACGTATTCAGTTATAAATTAACTTTAACTAACTTATGTTTCAGTTAAGCTGTAAGTAAATCAAAATATATTGGCTTTGGTCATCCCTAATTAAAGTAACACCATATATAGATCAACCATAACTTAATACACTTTATTTTAGCGACGAAAAAACGGTTTTAAAACACATAATAGGACAGTATTAAATAATGATAAAAATGATTGCTATTCCCCATCAACAAAGTAATATAGGGTAGGTAAAAATTTTCACCTCAAGGCATCATAAAGTGAAGTTAAGAACAAATTAACGCAGTTTACATTTTTTTTTATATTTTATGGTCCAGGATTCTGGAATATACAATTTCTTTGAAATATTCTTATTCTTATTGTTAGTGAAAGGAAAATACATATGTACTGACTGGTGTGTACTACAACACTTATACTGTCGTCTGGATAGATGTAATGTGTGGCCTCACACAAACACTTACATGCAATGGAAATTCCCATTGTAACTGCAACTTACGAGCAAACATACAACATATAATGGTAAATATATTACTAGCTCTTTTCTGAAATGAATGCCCAAAATCTAATGGAAAAGCTTTACTTGTGAGCGCAAAGTTCAGTGATAAAATGCATATTGAATATTAAACAAGGCATTGATATCGCAAAATTATTCGATCAGTGTAAAAAGTTCTTGAGGGGTTTGATTCGGATTATTTGACAGTAAACATGTTATATATATATATATATATATATATATATATATATATATATATATATATATATATATATATATTAAAAAAATGTTTCAGCGTGACAAACATTGATTTATTTGTTAATTTTATATGAAAGCTACAACAGATAGGTAAAAATTTAAAAGTAGCATGTTTATGTTTGCTTTAAATTGGGAACATTTTCCTTAATGTTACATCTCTTCCTTCTAGTGGCATTTATATGGTTGTACACCTGATATTTTATGTCCTTCCAGAACCTATTTTGCAGAATTTCTGGAAATGTTCTTTTACAATCTTCCCCTTCTTATTTTGTTGGTACTGTGCCAGCTTTAATATTTTTAATATTGAATTGTAATACTGATTCCTTTTCCCCTACGGTTTGTTCTAATCGTATGATATACCTGTTGTGCCCTGTGTCACTTTCTGTTTGGATCCCCTTTGGACCACTTGCTTACTATTCCTTATGTCAGGTTTAGTACTTGAAGATTCAGTTGTATCACAAATATTTTCATTTTGGTTTAATATCTCACCTCCATTTGACCACTTCCATATCCTTCGTTTCCTTCCATTTTCTTATATGTGTCACTGTTGTCGCTGTTATCGACACCTGTCAACTCTGACATAAAATATAGATGCACATGTGCTCGTAAGACATCATATATGATTTACATACCATCGATATTAATATCTTCTAACGATTTTCCGGAAACGTTTGCAGCTTTTCCCTTATCCACTGCAATCAACAGCCTGCTAACCATGGCCAATTCCACAGCAGATTCGTGTAGTCGGTAGAAATCACGATGAATACGAATGCCATGGCCCAAACGCCTAGTTAGCCAGCCAGCCTCCGTTTCTTTTAAATTCAGGACCTGCACAACAGCTGCAATATATTTTCGTAGCTAGTAATAAGATTCGGCGATTGCAGGTCCACACTTATTGTAAACTGCTTTAAGCAGTCATGCCCCCTTAAATGATTCGAGCAAATATGTAGTTATTTTTTGGATTAATATTAGCTAATGGTCTAGTTTCTATAATTTGTCTACATCAACTTTTAAGTCGGTAGGAATTAAAATGGGGACTTTAAAATTTTTTATTGATTTTCCTGGAACTTCAATAATTGTTAAACGGTTCGCTAAAGTTTGATCCAATGATATCGATGAGTTTTTCAATTCTGATGTAATCTGTTCATTCCAATTCGGTCGACAAGCGTTGTGATTCGAGGTCATGCGAGATGCTTCACCAGATCTTCGTTTATTGAATAGAATTATTCAGGATAAAGTTACTGCAGCTAACTTTGGCCAGTTTTCTTGCACATCAAGTTGAATTTTTCTGATCATTTCTTGAATCCAAATATGAATTAAGGTTAATGATATCTTGGGTGATAGGCAGTAATTGTGTACAATTAAATTTACGATGACGTAAAGTTTTTAACGCAATGGATGAAATTCTGTTTTTCCATTCCAGATTCAAGATTAAAAAAAAAAACCCTTCCTTTCACGATCTCTTCGTAGATCGCCGGTGCGTAATGCAACTCCTCTACTTATTTGAGCACATTTACGTAAACAGTGTCCCAATTTAAGTTCCAAAGAGGGAATTTCATAATTATGAGACTTTTTATCATTTGTGGTGGAAACGCACAATTGTTTCACACTCTTCACAAGAATATCAAAATTCTTAGGTAGAATTTGGTCTAAAACTTGTTAAGTGGATCGAACTTGAATGATTAGCCTCGCCAACTGATGCATTGTTTGATGAATGAAATCGTGTTGTTGGACACTAATTTTTTCAAATAATAGAGCTCCTAATTTAATAATTAATAGATCTTCTCTGCAAACTGTACCAGCATCATCATGTTTTAACGTTGATAGTATATCTTTTTAAAATTCTACGGATGTATTTGTTTCAGACCAACTGGACAAAAGTGCGTAACTTTCACCTCTCATGTCCCTACGGGAAATGTTATAGGGGGTATCATTTTTTTTTTATTCGGGTAACTATTTGTAACGTGGCGCCATAACGTTGTTAGTAAAAAGAATCCTAGGCAGCTTGGGCAAGGACCATGATTTGTTAATCCTTTTGATGTGTCTTTTGAAGAAGGGCGCCTGCTTAAAATAAGCTCTCCCTCTTTCATTGCCAGTATTTGGCAATTATGGTAATAGTTGCCGGCTCTAAGCAAACAGAAAAACCCCTCTTTTCATCCTTCAGAGTTTTATGCATAGCTAATAGCTTCGCTACTTCAATTTCTTTCAAATGTACCGGTGCCTGGTAACAAGCATGTCTTTTATCATAAACACGGCTTCCAGGGATGGTATTTTTGCACGATTAACATAAGCAGTTGTCGCTACCATTGCTGGTGTCAGCAATTTGGAACTTGTCACAGATTTGAAGGGGAAATACAGGAGATTTCACCGAGTTTGGGAACTCTTGTGATTGACACGCAACGTCTAGAGGAGTAACCGGGAAGTTTGATAACATTTTTGTTGCAGGATCGTTACTTAACGTGGAATGAGCAAATATCAACCCTTTGCGTAAATTTGCGTAATCATCTTCATCAACTTCTTGAGAAGTGGAGTAAGAGGAAGGCACGTATTCACTACCGGATGATTGATACGGTTCATCTTCACTTTGGATAGAGGCATAATCGCCTATGTGAACGTTTGTTATTGGCTCCTTTAGGACAAAATTGTATAGGATGGTAATCTTATTATTTTTACTGTAGTAGCCGTTTTCTTTTTCGATAGTTTTCTCTCCTACATCAAATCGAGTACGTGTTACTTGTGTGAAAGTGGAGCTATCTCCAGGTGATGTATTTTTCATGTTTGTACCACTATTTTTGTTTCTAGTAGGCTCTTCAATATTTACTTCAGCATTGCAGAGGGAAGGTTTCAAGTTCCCTTTAAAATCATTCTTTGTGGTATTCAATTCAGTGTTATATTCATTTATAGTGGGCGGGAATGCCATGGTTTCAGATTCCGTTTGATCCTCCTTCACATATGAAAATACGTTTTTTTTTTGACATGCTTGTTATGCCAGTGAACACCTCGGGATAACTGTCAGCTACAGTACTACACAAGACTTTATTTTCTCTCTCATTCATAGATATCGCTTTTACAGCAAACAGACTGTCAGTTTCCTTAAAATTCTTCTTATGAACAACAGTTATTATTATAACTTTCTTCTACCTTGCTAGCTTTAATATTACGTGTACTACACGTATTGGTTTCATTACCGTCATCCTTAGCCAGAATGTTTCCTTCTTCCTCTAATGTAAGAAGTAACTGAAACCTTTTCAAGCGGAAAATATTTACTTTGCAAATAATATTGGACACCAGTATTTTGTCTTCTATCCCAAATGTACAAATAGTTCCGGTCTTACTCGCCTTGATTCTGTCGCGCCATTTAATGCTTTGTGGTTTACCTGAAGATTCTAAAATGTCTTACATACATTGCGCAAGCCAACGAGTTCTACAATAAAAGATGAAATCATAATCGATAATTTTCTCTGTAAATGGAGAACGATTTTAAAATTAATCTTATCTAGCCTGTGAAAAATATGCTTTTAAATAATACTCTTTTATTTGTACTGGATTAAAAATAGTAAAATAATACGCCGCGTTGTAAGGTTATACACTAAACGAAAAGAGTGCGTACAATTTATTCAATTTATGCGAAAAATTCTAAAAATACACACGCTAACGCTAATTAATATTCTAATGAAATTAACAAAGAATAACCCACAAATTGGATAAGTGAAGGAAAGTAGGTGTAAAAAGATATGTTTTTGTAAAAAGTGTAGCAGTTGTAACGAGTGCATGGATTATATAGTTGCTAGTTGCTCTACTTTAGCGTCAGAGGATTATGTCTTTCGGCTCAATTATATACGTAACATTATTTATCAGCAAAAAAGATAGAAATTTAGTGATATTGTCAAACAGCTCGTATTATAATTATATTCGCCGAATACCTATTATACTGTGGTCAAAGCTTTTAAACCGATCGAAAAGTTCCTGAT